>JAGDQP010008946.1:5579-42048 GCA_022664845.1 Lepisma saccharinum | reverse complement strand
ATAATAATAATAATAATAATAATAATAATAATAATAATAATAATAATGTTACCTTATTCTTCATCATGCTACAGTTTTGTGGTCTGAGCCTGAGATGCCTAAAGGCCATAAATAAATTCAAAATACGACAGTTGTGCAGACTTAATTTCTGCCAATAGACATGCCCAATTGTTTTCATATTAACCTCCACTTTTGTTTTCAGCGAATCACAGGCAAGCATTCATTTAACGTTCCCAGCTTCCGCACATTTTCCCTCACCGCAGAGCCTTAGGCTTCTACTGCTTAGGATTCATAATCATGAATTTAGCGATCTTTGGGCTAAGTGATTGGATAGCGCTGAATTACTCTTCAAATAGCAAACCATTTTCCATTTTGAAACTAGTGTATAAATTGCATGATGTCATATCTACTGAACTGAATTTTATAAACGTTAAGCACGAAGGTTACACCGTGTGTACCTAAATCAACTACAGCAAATCAGTGAAGTAAATATCAATATGACATACCTTTAGCAATTTAAGTAGGATTGCTAACCTCGACATTTATTAACTAAATAAATAGAGTAAAAAAAACTTGCAGTAGCGCTAAAACATTGACGTGTAAAATCAACACTTTTAGCGTAAAGTACCACACGCACAAATAACAAGCTATATATATATATATATATAATAAATCCCAGTCACATTCGGGAGAGAGGAGATTGTCTACTGCTCCCACACTGAGCAGACAGGTTCCTAAGCTCTCACTGTGAGCGCCACTACCTTTTATTCACAGCAGCTCCAGATCCACACCCCTTGAAAAATATCCTTGGCAGCGCCGGGAATCGAACTCACAACCCGTAGTCAGCAACGCTAACCACTAGACCAGCGTATATATATATATATATATATATATATATATATATTACAAAGCACATGACACGAGCTCTAAGATTGAAAATAAGGACATTAAAATGCCAAAATATGAACTAAAAAATATAAAAATGTGCCCTAACTATCAAAATTATGAGCTTAAAAATTGAAAATGTACACTCTCGAACGTCAAAATATAAAGTTAGAAATTGGTAATACGAGCTATAAGACATCAAACAAAGATCTTTAATATTCAAAATATGAACTTTAAAACACCGAGCCGCCGTAGCTCAGTGGTAGAGCGTTGGCGTAGAGATTCGGGAGGTCGTGGGTTCGATCCCAGCGGCCGACCATCCTGACTGAGGGTTTGTCAGGATTTTTCCTCAGTCACACCAGGAAAATGTCGGGCCTGGCCGACATCTTCCCGATCCATCTCCGGCCTGAGCCTTAGATGCCTAAAGGCCATAAATAAAATTGAAATTCAAATGAACTTTAAAACGTCAAAGTAAGGATTCAAGTTATATATGTAAACTTCAAATGCCAAAATATGACCTTTAAATTAATGTAATTTCTATTATTATGTCAAAACGTCTGAGTCGTAGACACCTAAATCAAATTCAAAACTCAAATTCAAACGTAGAAATTGAATAGTGAACTTAAAATTGGCAAATATGAGCAGAAAATACTTTCAATGGCGTGTTAGGCCTATGCGCAACAATTAACAGCTCATAAGAGATTCACCCTCAATTGTCAATTCTAAATTAAATACAGTAAGAAAGACCAGTGACCAGTGCCATTGAAGGTATACTTCAAAAATGAAAAATATTTTCACAAGTGGACTCAACATGATACATACTGACGTTTTTGAAATTTGTTTGAATGACATTTCTTACTAACATATAAAAGGGTGTGTCCAAAAGTTCCCAGATTAGTTCTTTTGACAAACATGTATAGTAGTTACCTAAGTTTAAAGACGATCGCTTTCGAAATACTCACCTTGTGCAGCAATGTATCGGTTCCAGCGTTCCTGCCATTGCCGGAATGTGGCCTCCAACTCATGTTGTGTCAGCGAGCCCATAATCTTTCGCACTGGATTGCGGCAATGATGTAAAAACGACGATCTTTCAGCTGAAGCTTCATCTTTGGGAAAAAGGAAGAAGTTCACAGAAGCTGAATCGGGCGATCAGGGCTGGTAGCGATAACATGTTGTGATTGGCGAGAAACTCACGAAAGAGGAGAGCTCGGTGACAGGCTGCATTGTCGTTGTGGATAATCCAATTCTTTGGGCGCCAAAGATTCGGTCGCTTTCGCTGAATATTCTCCCTTAAACTCTGCAGAATGTCCCAGTAACTCTCTGTTCATAGTCTGGCCCTAGAGGACAAATTTGCGATGATCAAATCCATGATATAATCGAAGACGACCACACACACACGATCAGAAAAAAAAAACACCATTATAAGAACTCCCGATGTTCAAACACAGCAATGTCGCTGGGCACATTTATCTTGGCTGGGCATACTGCCTTATCAATATTGCAGATCACTCTCGCTGCGAGCGCAACCTTCTCCTACCATCTGTTGGCGAGCTATAGAGCTAGTCCGGCATGTTTTAAATGCAGCCTTGCATATATATTTTGTCAAAATAATTGTTCATTAACATTTTCATTTTAATGAGTTCCAAACTGCTCAGAAAATTGTTAATAATATGCTAATTTTTACGTAATGTAAATCCTCCTTCAAAACATTATCTCGACATTATAGACACATGGAAAAGGTTCACTGAAAGAAGTTTTAATATTGTAATCTGTCCAAATTCGATAACAATGTGGCAAAGCCAGCAATTCAGCTACCGCAAAGATAGAGTGGGACGACTTAGAGACAAGTAGCATCGCATTTCCGCCCTCATCGTCTACTGATATTCGAACATGGTTCGGAACCCTCGTTAATAGTTGGTCCCGTTGAAAGAGACAATGTACTCGATTAGAACTAAATCATAACTAAGAAAGGAAACAGGAATTTGATCCCAGTGGCGACTCGTGACCTTAAGAGCAGGTGAAGTGTTACAAAAACATTCAAAGCGTAAACAAATCTTGCCAATCAATAATTATGAACTAGCTAAGTCATTAGAACATTACCATTAGGCTACTCTGACAACCGCAGGGAACTAATGGCGTAGCTATACGTATATAATCGAAAATAAGGGCCTTAAGATACTTTCAGGGGTGTTTAATACTTCGATGACGCGCCAACAACCATCGAAAGAATTAGGAAGGGTGAGACTTCATCATTTGTTTAGACAGATACCCGTGTGATTTCTATGACAACAAGTGGATTACGTCGTTGAAATCGTAGTCCATTGACTGTTATTCTGAACTTGCAGCTATTACTCATAATATCATTTTGATCTTATTTTTTGTTGCTGAACATCTTGATCGATTACTTCGAAATATTTGCAGCCTGGATTACAACTGATGACTTTTGTATTATTATATCTATAAATATAAATTTATATATAGTGAGAAAATAACGAAACAGAAGTGAAATAGACCTTCACTAATTGTACCTGTAAAGCCGCCATTGAATTTGGAATCATCTTGTGATAGGCATGTATATGAGAGTAAGTACCTTAAGACACTCTTTAGAACAATTAGTTTTTCAAGACAACTTTTCACAAATTACTTGTTCATAATATTATTTGATAAATTCCAACCCACTCATTCTTTATCAAATTTTAATATATATGCGTTTTTGGACTTTTTTCTGCTTAAGAAACGAAACCACTTGTTCCTTGTCAATTCAAACATGCTGATCACAGATCTGAAAACCGTTTTTGTGTATCACGTCAAGTTTTTAAGTAAAATCAATAATAAAATTTATTCAAAATGTGGAAATATGCATAGCAAACAAAATACAAGATAGCCTCCACATGACAAAATACAGGTTCTACCTTTGTTATAATGTAGAAGAGCACTTTACAAATTCTCTGCTACACGATAATACAGTACACTGAGTTAGCAAAACTCATGGAATAGTCACCTAATATGTTTTCGGGTCCCCTCTGACCCTGCGAACGCAACTATACGGCGTGGAAGTGTGTCTGCAAGTCCCTGGTACACTTCCGGAGGCAGTTGACACTACACAGTCTGCAGAGCGGAAACGTATTGCGGCCTGTTCGTGGGTGGAGGATCCAGTGCACGGAGCCTGAGTTCAACGGCATCCCAGATATGCTCATTGGGGTTCACATCAGGGCTCCGGGCTGGCTAGCTTAGTCGTTGGACTTCCCTGCATGCTCTTTGAACGATTCTCGGATGATATTGGAGCAATGTGGTGGCACATTGTTATCTTGAAAGACCGCAAGGTCGTCAGGGTGTCGAAAGGTCAAAATCAGGTGGAGATGGTCTCCGAGCAGCTGACGATACAAAGGGCAATTCAACGTGTATTCCAGAACAAGCAGAGGGCCCATTCCATACCAGGAAAACTCGCTCCAGACAATTACTGATATCCCACCGCCCTGGACCACGCCCTCTTGACATGCGGGGTCCATCACAGCTCCTCTTTCATCTTTTCACCTCCCCATTTAAACATCTCTGCTGCGAGTCCATCTTCTCCTGGCGATTTTCCGTTCTTCATCCCTCGAAGTACTTTATCCACTTCTTCTTTCAATACGTTTGGGACTTCTACATCATTTCCTTCTGAGCATTCTTTTCCTAATTCTTCGTCGGAGTAATACAAATCTCTGCAGAAGTTTTCAAATATTTTTATAATTTCCTCCTTATTTCGTGTTACGGACCCGTCTGGCCTCTTAACTGCAATTATTTGCTTTTTGACTATCATGAGCTGCTGTTTCGTTTTCTTCAGGCTCTTGTTCTCCTCGATTGTATTTCTAACAAGATTTCTTCGTACATCCTCTCTTATTTTCTTCCTTACGGTTTTATTTAGTTCGATGTGCTCAATCCTCTTTATGTAATTTTCCACTTCTTTCATTTGCCTCCTTTTCTTCATAAAGAGTTTAGCTTCTTCTGAGATTTTGCTGCACCTGCACACACCGGGCTCTATTCTTAGGGTAGGTGCACAATGAAGATAAAGAAAGTTGGAATACAGCAAATATATTTGTGCAATCGAGCTTTAAATTGTGAAGCGCACACCGAATAAGCAGAGTGTAGCGGAACGAAGCACGTACAAATATGTAAATTTTGTTACTAGCCATAGATAAAATATTTAGCCTATAGATAGCAATACTCATTCTCTCAATATCGTTGATAACACCTGGCGTCAGTTCAATCGAATTTTATAATACTAGTATGTCAATGATTGTTCCTGCGTTCGATTTTTAAAAACCGAGAAAAGTACGGAGTGCGAGCTGATCATTCCAGAAATTAAACAAAGAAATTAACAGCGTAGATATTGCGCATTGTTTACTAGTATTACATCAAATTCCAAGTTCGACTCTACTAACACTAGGTGGAATGGAAGAGAAGGCGATGTATGAATTGCAGACTAACTCATGGGTTATCTTAACTCAGGATTAAAATATTCTGTGGAACTGACCCATAAGAATATTAATAAAGTGCATTTCTATTTCTTCACTTTGTTTTTGACAAAATCAGTGTTAACACCTAGCTAGTAGTCTTTCCAAATCGTATTAAATTTCGTAAGTGATTATTATTATTTCGGAATCTATACCTCAGAATAAGTCATTTTCTCGTATATCAAAGCACTTATAAATTCCATCAACAAGGATAACTGATTTCCAAACGAACATAAAAGTTCCATCGATAAGCGAGAGGCAAGGATAATTGTTTTGAAAACGAGCTTGATCCATCGATAAGCGAAAGACAAGGATAATTGATTTTCAAGCAAACTTTTTGGCCCTAATTCTATCTAAATACAACAATACAGGATAAATAAGAACTGAGAGAAAAATAAGAACTATTTATTCTTGTCATGTGCACCCATGATATAGCAATGTTCTCTTACGATACTTAGTTTCCTTTTAAAGTGATTTATATTGTTAACTCGTAGAGTTATATTTTTGCAGATTCCCTTTTCTTTTCCTTTGATACTAAAAGTGAAATTATGAACTTTGTGCAAGAGAAAAAGAAAGATATATATTTGTAAAGCTGTGTATGTGTCCCATGTATATAAGGCAGCGGAGAGGGGATAAAAAAGGGTCCGATAGTGCTAAGTTCAAAAATGAGTTTTAGGAAGTTCTTACTGTAGCTTTCTCTCTCACTTTCCATAGAAAAGGTTATTTATTAGAGGGAATTCTTCTCTTCTAGCCCTGGAAGAATTCCAAAAGAAAAAATGAGCTGCAATATATATTGTATGTGTATGTGTGCTCTCTGGCGTAGTTCAAGCTGGCACCGCATTAATAAATTATGCTACTGCAGAAAGCAGGTAACACTGCGCTTGTTGCATCGAAAGTCAAGGCAAATTATCCAGAGAGCGGCTCCCAGAGTGCATTAGAGGACACAAAGCACACTCTACTACCTCTTACCTTCTTCGACAGTGTGTGAGTGCATTCTGGAGTTGTCTGTTCTGTATACATAATACCTAATTTCAGCCGGCTTGCTTTTACTGTTTGGAATCATAATTGTATGTTTTACATTCACTGTACAATGTACACAAAAGCGAATTTATTTGTTTGTTTTTTTCCTTCTCTATTTCGGCTACATTCTTTAAATATTTCGTAAGATTACGGTTGAATATTTCCTCTTTATTGTTTTGTATAAGAAAGTGAACGACAAAAGGGAATCAATTAGTCTGAAGGTAGAAAAATATATAAAGTATATCCAATGCAGAGAAATCAAATATCTGACAAGCATGAAAATTTCACTTCATTCTTAAACAAATTGAATTAATTCGAACTTCAAAAAAAGCAGATTGGAGAGAACAAAGTATGAATTCGAATCAGAAAACTATAGTTGCAACTTACATAAACGAAAAGTTTGGACATATATATTAAAAAGCACCCATTTCATATATAGTGTAATTAATATTAAACTGAAGCGTTGATAAAATATGTTAGGCAGTCTTAAGCTTCCTGGTAAAAAGTAAACTATAAACTCTATACTTGAAATGTCTAAAAGTATTAAAGTTAGACTTCTTTGCGTTATTATGCCTTGTGTAAGTACACTGGTGCTGCAAGTTATAAACCTATTTTTCTTGTGTAATGTGTCAACATTTAGAGGTTGTGTTTATTTTCCTAGCGGCAGACCATCCTGACTGATGGTTTAGAGTTTTTTTCCTCAGTATATATATTACTTTAATAATATGTTATTGATATGTAATAATTCAAATACTTCTTCAAGGTGGCGCGATAAGACAGGTCGCGGTGGATCAGTGGTTAGAGAGCTCACCTCTGGCGCTTGGGGATCGTCAGCTCAAACCCTGCTCGTGCCATGTGGGTTTTGTGGTGGACAAACACCGTGTGCGTGGTTTTTCTAGGGGTTCTCCGGTTTCCTCTCATTTTCTTCATTCCACCAATCATCATACCATCATCCATCCCAGCTGAGCCAAAATTGCCTAAACACTTTCAAAATTAAAAAAAAAGACATGTTGCCCATTCAAGCATTGCACGTGGGAGAAGTACCGGTTAACAAATCAAAGTATCAAATAGAAAGTTTCTTGAGCAAAATCATCCGCCATTATTATCTGTCATTTGTGCTAATTTATCTCGAGGACTTTAATCCTTATTTATATGTAATAAATATTTTTATTATGTGTATTTTAAAATACTACAATGGTACTACCGTGGGAACGACCACTACACAATGCAAAATGTTGAACTAAAATTATGGCCGATCAGACAAAAAACCCATCGAACATTACAATCTCCTCCTTTTCTTTAAAATTTGCTCAAATGAAATAGTTGAGGAAAGACTAGAGAATTGACCGTCATCGAAAAAGAAAGACGTTCTTTTCGATTGAAAGTGAATGGGCTAACTCGTAGTAGGCTGAAACGACGTACTCAAAGTTAAGAACACCCACTTTAAGTCGGAATCGTATTTCAGCCATGTTTTTGTGCCATAGCACATGCCCTCCCTTTTGAATATTTCTTTTAAACTTTTTTTTCCTCTAGAAGCTAAACGACACATCGGAGGAAAGAATGAAAGTGATTTTCGGACTCCTCGTTTTTTGTTTAGTAAAATTAATGGGTTACCCCAACCTTCCATGTTTTTCAACCTTTCGTTTTTAGTTGCGACAGACTAGTTCTTGGAGATTTAATTTTTTCAATCTCAAGAACGAAAACACATTGGGAATAAAAAATTAAAAGTGCCTGGCCGATATGCAACCAAAAATGCAGCAGCGATGCAATGTGTTGTATAATCATTAGGATACAAAATAACTACTATGTATTATAACCAGTTATAAGATCTCCACTAGAGTCAGAGTTGGCGCCACAGTTTACGTGGTTTTTAACTCTCACGCGGTACAAATTGAGCATTCATTTGTTTCACCGCTTGTTTGATAAAAGACAGTGACCCGTCTGCTGCTGCGCTGCAGCAAGTATTGTATTTACTGCGGGAAGATCTGTCTATGAAGGGACACAATTGAGAATTCGCATTAGAATTCACCGTTCAACACGTAAGATACAAACATTACCTAATTAAATTGATCAACATAAGGTATAATTTAATGTAAAATCACTTATATAAAACGTTCTTGATAAATATGATTTTTGTTCTGAAACATTTTTTTTATAAATAAAACATTAGGACGTTGTTACTTACAACCACATAACTTTTTTTTTTTAAAAAAAATTAAGAGATACATTAAAAATATTATACAACATTAGGGATACATCGCAAGTGACATAAATATTACGCACACAAGTTGCTGATACTATAATTATATACAACCAACGGTTTACTTGCATAAATTTACAAAGACAATTATAATATTGAAAATAGGGTAAGGGTACCGGTCGTCGGATATACACTAGTAGTCAGAAATTTTCACATAAATATCATTAAATGTGTATAAAAATTATTTCTAGTTTTCGGACAGCTTTAACTTGATATTTAAATTCTACTAGATATCGTAAGTGACATTATATAGACAACCGCAAAAACGATCTGGCTCCCCTGGCAAGCTTAGAAGAGGCCGGAGATGTTATCTGCGAATGAAGAAAGTGTCTTTAAATTTAGAGTAAAAGTCTTTATCTTAAAACTGTTAAAAAACAACATTTTGTTTTCTAGCTTTTCAAATGTTCTGTTTTAACTTTATGTCATAAACAATACGAATAGTCGTGTCTATTAAGTATATTATTGTGTCCGACTTTAGGTGTATAGAATTCACGAGTCTTCCTATTGCTGACCATGGGTGATCGTAAAGAAGTGTTTCTTATCTAGTTTTGTTACGTTAAATTTATGTTCCTATTGCTCTGAATAGTGTAATCCAGGTGTCCCTGATTCGATTCCCGGCGGGGCACAAGTGGTTCGGAACCAACGTTCATCTGTAGATTCCATCCTTAGGATGTCATCTTCATGTAATGGAAGGAATGGCAAATCACCATCGGTTCACCTGACTCTGGGACCTTCAGGTAAAGACCTTTCTTCAGGAGAACATCAATCATCACCATCATTGTTCTTAATAATCTAAAAGGTCTTTTCAACAGCACCTTACTTACCGAACCGCAGTAGCTCAGTGGTAGAGCGTTGGTGTAGCATTCGGGAGGTCGTGGGTTCGATTCCAGCGACCGACCATGCTGACTGAGGGTTTTCCAGGGTTTTTCCTCAGGCATATAAGGAAAATGCAGGGATGGTACGTTGAACATAGACCCTGGCCGTCATCTTCCCGAATCTTTTCCCCTCCCCTATCGCGGCCTGAGGCATAGGTGCCTAAAGAACCTAAATAAAATTCAAATTATGGGCTTAGAACTATTAAAATTTTAAATAGACAGATATAATGGTCATTTTTTCTACGCGAATATAACCACTTTATTTCCAAAAGGCCTAAATGAAAACGATCCTATATTACTGAATGTAAGACTACTTATTTTTATGGATATCTCTCTCTTCCCTTTGGCATTGAGGCACATTTTTATAATTACGGATCTACCACGATGAAATATCTTTGCGTCAAATAATTCTAATCAAAGATTTTATTTTTATTTTTAGCAGAGGCATAGACTGCACGAAACAGCGTCTTACATAATGTCATTTATTCGTGAAACGATACATTTCTTCCTTTCTTAAACCTCTCAGCACAGCTATAAGCTACACAGGAGACCGGTGTTTTCTTCTCAAATACAAACTACTATAACAAACAGTGCCAAAGAGCGAAGCATAACAGCTTCGCAGCTCCAGTCCTGACTTTAGTGGAGATGATAACTCTATGATTATAACCGTTCAAGTAAAAAGAACTAGTGATTATTGGTAACTGGATATATCCAACTTGCACGCAACATTTCAGTTCACTAGACATGCTGCGTTCTGTCACAGTAACTCTTTTCATTCACCTTTAGGAAACCACTCTATTACCGCACTCCGATACCTGATGAAATCTATTTCCGTAGAGGTATTATGTCAAGTTTTGAGAACATTGAATTAGTGCTGGGTGCCCGTTCTGGTGAATAACCATTGAACCACGGGGTCTGGGTTGTAAGATTCCCGTAACTTTAATACTAAATTAGCGTGTTAGATAATAAACACTGCCGTTGTTGGTCCTTTTATATGTAAAGAGAGATAGAGGAAGTGGCAAGTGACCTTCTATTGCTTACATTTTCTAAATATGAATCAGCTACCTGGACTGAAACCTTTGGGAAATCACTTTACGTGTTGTTTGTCATGTATTGTTTCTAATCAACAATAAATTATCTACGATAAAAGTTGCGGGGTAAACAATCAAAACGGGCATTTATATATAATATATATTTTACTTACAAATAAAACATATTTCTAATATCTGGTATTTCCGGAAACAACCAAACTATCATGAAAGAAAAATAATTTGTACTTCAGTCATTGTTGAGTTTTAAAAGGCATTGACACTGACACAATGGCACTTGCATTTTTCCACACACACACACACGAAGGTGAACTGATGGCGGTTTACCATTGCCTTCCATCAGAAGAAAATGTAAGGACGAAACGAACAATTTTCCATAGGCAACGAACCACTTGTGTCCCCACCGAGCATCAAACCCAGGACCACCTCATTACTAAGACAGTGAACATTATCACTTTCCCACAGGGCACACTCGTAGTCGAACGGGGAAGGACAAGGATAGGGTATATACATTATCCCTGAAATAATGCGACGAGTTTCCGGAGGTAATTATTAACATTAGAACAAGAAAAAAGTTACTTTGAAGAATTCCGAAACGTGTGTAGTTTCGGTGCTATAGGCGCTCAAAGTTTAGGTGGTATCGTCACAAATGACGTAATATTGCGACAAATAATGACGTAAGAGGTGTCAGTTTGGCAAATCAGAAAGTAGACTTCTGAGAATTTCGTGGAATCACCTACTTCCTTCGGAGAATCCCTTTCGCAACCATTGCACAGTTTAAGAATATGCGGTTTTGGCCGGTGAACGTTTCAAGTCTTTGATGATAGTATGCCGCATCACTTTACTGTTGATGGTCTTAGAAATATCAAGCTCTAAACTTCCTTTTCGAACGCTATCGGCAACCTGTAGCTCCAAAATACGGTGGCATTTCCACTTTACTGACTGGGATTTGCTCTCAAAGTTTCATCCTGTGTGAATAAAATTCAGCACTTGAAGCTAGTCTCTGCTGAGCGGATGTAACTCAGTTGATAGAGCATTGGCTTAGCAATCGGAAGGCTCTTTAGTAACACTAATCCTCACCTCACCGTACACTTATATTGACACTGAATCTTTCAATGAAAATTCATCAAGGCTTCCATCAGACTCATCCTCATAAAGCCTATCTTCCTCCCATTTCTTCTGAATTTGTTGTCTTTTTCTTGCGGTAGGCCTATTATGCACGAACAACATATTCATGTTAACCGCAAATGATGTAAAAGGTATCTCAAATGATGTATGCCAACAGGCTACTATCCTAAATTCCTTTGCACACATGTAACAAAACACTAAGCGCTTAATGGCATATTACGTTACTGACATACGTAAGAGCATACTTTAGACCAATGTATTTACATTCTGAGTTTTAAATTACTTCTTACCTTGATACAGTTGATATAATGTTCGTTGGTTTAGTAATCGGAAGGTTCTGGGATTATGACTGAGATTTTTCCAGCTTTTTTATCAGATACACCAGGCAAATGCTGGAATTGTACCTTTAAACTAGAACTAGCCCACTTTCCTCCCCTCTCCATTATTCTAACTTGAGGGCAAGTTGTCTAAAAACCATAAATAAAATCAAAATGCAAATTCTTATCTTCACTGTGGAATGCCATATAAACTAATGTACTAGATTGCTTTTACCTGACGAAAATGCAAAATACTCCCTGATGCAATACTCCTATACGGTAAATATGCAATTGTGGATTAATATATTCTGTCAAAGTTAGCAATAAAAAGGTGTAGAGTGCAGCACCAGCCCAGATAAATAATTTACTAGCTCTAAAAGGAATTAGGAATTAGGACAATACACGCAATTAAGGCACTTTGCCATCTATATGACTGGAATAGTTTAGTTAGGCATGTAAGGTTTTAGGAATTCTTTCATAGCAGAATAAGTTCTGACGGTGAAAATTGGCATTATAAAAGCAATTAATAAAGAAATTAATATTAAATTAGAAAGAGACACAATGACTAATCACGTAATTCATTCCTGTATTTTATAATCATGTTATATCAGGATTTAATATTTTGGACTCTCAAAGTTATATCTGCACACACATATATAACTGAGTGTCATTTCTATTTTCAGTAAGTTTCAGTACAACCTTAATATAAAACTAACTGTAAGGTGTCTCGTAGATCTTAAAAAAAAAATGCCTTTTTTTCGTGTATGGAAAGGATTCAAAATCAAACTTTTTTTTCTCTCTACCAGTGTGAATTCGTTTAAATCTTCATTCGACAGCTGCCTAATAGGCAACCACGCATAGCTACTAAAACCTTCAGTCAGTCGATTCGAACAAGTATTACGTGGGCGAACACACACACGAAATTGTCTATCAGGCAAGCGACATTGAAGCGCAATTTTCAGCCAATTGAAAAGCATTGTTCGCGTTGAGTGAGGGTCTGAAAATAAAACAAGCAAAAAAAAAAAAAATCAACGAAAAGAGGATTTTATAGAGAATTAAATCCACTTCACCTCTCTAACCTCTCTGGGAGCTCTCCGATCCCCTCTTACACCCACCCTCCACACGTGTCACACCCTCACACGCACGAAATCCTGGACACAATCAGTCTCTACAAAACCTTAGTTACTGAAATGGTTGACTATTGTTTTTTTCTCCGTTTTTCCACGATTTTTCTCTTTTCCATTTTTTTTTCTATGTATGTTTGTATGTGTCTGCAGCTCAAGCTGTTTTAACAATTAATTCTTAATTGGTAGTGCAAAACCTCATTCGCTTCTAAAACAACAACAAGCCCTATTGTTCATTCTCAAACGCAAAACACATTGGAGTTTGAAGTGAGAGCGCGGAGAGTGGGGGGAGAAAAACTACACAACAAAATGTAATCTGTACAGAACAATTTTTCATTCCACGTATCACCTCTCCTTTCCCTTTCTGTAGAGTTTAGTTTGATTAGTAACAATGAAATTCTAGTCTGATTAATTGAACTCCAGAACAACGGAAACACATACATTATTTTCAAGCGTCCCCATCCTTTTTTGAACTCTAATTTTGCTGGAAGTGGGATTTCTGAAAAGTGTATAATCAAATTTTCCTGTTAATTAAGCGGAATATCGAAATTATTACTACCTTTGTTTTTTGTAAACTAAAAAGAAGCATTATTGTTACTAATCTCTTGTTACAAAATGTTTTGTCAGAAGTGTAGTAGCTGCAAATGTCATGCTAACGGCCAAAACAAAACATTTAAAAGCAGAGAATTGAAGTGTATATGGAGAAAGAGAATGAATGTTACAGAACAGATTTATTTAGAAAAAAAATAAGTTTTAGTATTTTAACCCACTATAAAACAACAAAGTAGTACACAAAATATTAAAAGTTATATTACGTGGACATTTTATATATTTGCAAGCCTTGCTTATTGGATAGTTCTATAGCCTTAGTTTCCATCAAAAGCATGAACTATACTACACTGCAAAATTACTAAAAACATTTCATGGTTTTCTTCTTGCCTTTAATTTATTTATAGCTAATGCTTTGTTTAGATTACTAAGATTGATACGATGGTAAGAAACATGGCTGACATAACTTACGTTTATACTACGGAACTTAACTTGTACTGTCATTTTGTCAGTATCTTGGAACTACCGAGCAAACATACTCATGGGACAGAAAAAAAATGTTTTTTTTTTCTTGCCTCATGATTAGGATGTCAAAATATTTATGCATGCAAATTTTAGCCCGAGCGCAATTGGTTTGGGAAATATTGATGATACAGTGGTCAGATAGTAATAAAAAAGTGTTCAAATACCATTATACCTTAAAACTGCTGAAAGAAATAGGAAATAAAATACATAGTAGTGGGTACTGGATGGACGGCGCTACCTTTTGGAGGGTATTTTCTTCATGGGTGCCATATTGAAGTCCGCCATATTGAATCTAGACTGATTGTCTTGATTGGAAAATGGGTCGTGTAATATGTCATTCTGGGTTACAATTTGACGGGAAATACGTTTCTAAAGTAAGTTTTCCCATAAATGTAATATTTTGAGAGATAAGGGTATATGACGCTAGGGAAGTCAATAGCCTAGAAATACCTATTTCGCTTTGAAATAACGAAGGGAATGAAACCTAAATGCGTACAATTCCATATCGCTAGGGTCCTATACTCAGGAAAAATTTGTATGCATTTAGTTTTCATTTTCGTCGTTATTTCGAGGCGAAATGGGTGCTTCCAGGTTATTGTATCATTACCCCATGTTAGCGTCACATACCCTTATCTTTTATATTTACGACAAAACTGACTTCAGAAACATATTTCTCGTAAAATTCTAGCCCAGAATGACATATTACATGACCCCTTACCTATTTACGAAAATCAATCAAGATTCAATATGGCGGACTTCAATATGACGGCGATGAAGAATATACTCTCCACGAGGTAGCACCTTCCACTGAGTACCCATTACTGTGTATTTGATTTCCATTTTTTTCAGCAATTTAAAAGTATAATGGTATTTCAACAGTTTTATATCACTCTCCACATACAAGAATCTGATTATTGTATCATCAATATCTCGCAAACCAATTGCGCTCGTGTTGCCAAAATTTGCATGCACACATATTTTGACATTCTAATCATGACGCAAGAAAAAAAAAACATAACTTTTTCCTGCAACATCAGTATGTTTGCTTGTACGAAAAAGGTTACACGTTAGAGGTTTAAATGATAAATTAATGAACACAAATGAATAATTGATTGTAGCGTAACATTTTGTAGATTAGTTCTGCCATCATTCTTTTATACTTTAAAAGTGATACACGCCACTAGGATGCTATATATATTTCGATAACCAAAGAAATGAATTCACGAAGTGAGCCGCGTTTAACGCCTAACTTGCATTTAGATTACTAACGTGGGTTGACGCTGGTTAAATTTGAAACCCGCGTTAACTTTAACTTCCGTTTACATTAGTAAAATTATCTTGGTTAACGTTAACCATGGTAGGATGTTAGTAATGTAAACAAGGCATAAGCAAGGACGTAACAATATTATGTTTCTTTAAAAATATTGGATTGTCTAATTTGTTTCTTATTCCAATATTTACCTTGTACCAAATTTTTGGAAGTAAATAACCAAAAATCAACAATATCTTTAGTGAACTCTCCCTGACTATTGGGTACCACATGAACTCCTAGGGTATCACTCCTATTGGTTGGATCGTTTTGTGACGTATGATAAGAAGCGGGTTCTGTACGACAATTGCAAGCGAAGAACGCAGTGGTTGGACGTTACGGAAAGCGCCGAACAGTTTCCAAAGTTGACGTCATAGGTGGACTGCAGTGGCTGTTCATTACAAGTTCTCTCCTCCTGGTGAAATCATTACCAGTGTGGTGTACTGTCCAGAAATTGACGAAATGCTCAGCCATCGATGAACAATAGGAAGTATCCTCTGCTCTTAGCAGAAAACACTAAACCACACGTGGTCAAAAATTACTATACAGAAGCTGATTCAACATCATGTAAAAAGTACTCGGCCCTTCCATGCTCCCCCGATTTAGTACCAACAGACTACAGTATGTTTATGCATCTAAGTCACTTCCTGAAAGACGAGGTGTTCAAAACCAGATACCTTCTTCAATAATCACATTACGAGCCTTGTAAATCGTGGAATTCTAGAACACAGTAGTAGTAATGTGAGGTACGAAAGCGGCCATTTATTTCCAAACAGTCTGGTATGTCCTTTCTTCAATATATAATTATTTGTATATATATGAAGACCTGAATTGAAAAATATTCCAAGTCCTTTTTTTTCTGTTCGTCGGTATCTAAGTTCCAAGGGCTATTCACTTACATAAATATTACTCGCTTTGCTTCACTGGGAGCGCTGTCCCCAGACCCCCGTGGAAGCTGCGCTCCCAACATCAGAGTTTGGGGGGCTGCGCCCCCTTTACCGTAATCAGACACTCTTTGGCGGCCTGTTTCCATGGTACAAATATACTACCCTCCAGGGGGGCTGGACCCCATGTGGGGGTTTTTCACTATTTTTTGTGACCAACTCGTCATGGTACACATTCACACCAAATTTGGTTTGTCTAGCTTTAGTCGTTTAGAAAATGTTTTTTCGGGCGACCATTTTGGATTAATGATGCCAGCTTTCCCAAAAATTATTTATTTCCCTAAACTACTAGTTATGATGCATTATGCAAAATTTCGTAACTCTAGCTAAACCGTTGTGGAAAATGGATATTTAAGTCAGCCATTTTGGATCCAAGATGGCGTCTTAGGATACATTATGTAATATTTTATTAACCTACTATTGATATTGTACCTCCATGCCAAATTTCATTTCAGTAGCACCAGCGGTTTAGGCTGTGTATTTTATACAACAATGAGTTTGGCAGCCATTTTGGATCCAAGATGGCGTCTTTGAACACATCTCGTAATATTTTCGTAACCTACTCGTGATATTGTACCTCTGTACCAAATTTCATTTAAATAGCCCCAGCCGTTTAGGTTATGTATTCAATACAACAATAGGCTTGGCGGCATTTTGGATCCAAGATGGCAACTTTTTAAACATTTTATTATATTGTCGTAACTTATACGTGAAGACACAACTTCAAATAAAATTTTATTTCTCTAGCTCAAACGGTGTCGAAAATGATTTTCGGGCGGTCATTTTGAATCCAAGATGGCGACTTTCCCAAAACATTTTATTATTTTTCTAAACTACTAGTTATGATACACCTTTATGCTAAATTTCGTACCTCTAGCTCAAAGGTTGTAGAAAATGAAATTTGAAGTCCGCCATTTTGGATCCAAGATGGCGTATTTTGGTAAATTTTGTAATATTATATTAACTTACTTTATTAAAGTACCTACATACCAAATTTCATTTCAATAGCCCCAGTCATTTAGGCTGTGTATTCTATTCAGCAATGGGTTTGGCGGCTATTTTGGATCCAAGATGGCGACTTTTTCAAAATGGCGGATTTTCCTCATTACATGCTCATGGTCCTACACCTTCATACCAAAGTCAGTGTTTCTATCTCCAGTAGTTTGGCCTGGGAATTTTGATGAGTTAGTCAGTGAGTGAGTGAGTCAGTCAGCGACCATGGGGCTATATAGTATGTGGACATCCTAATCCCACCAGAGAAACCTATTTTTAATACAAAATTATTTCCGCTGAATAGGATAACATACGAAGACCTTGGACTGTTTTTCGTTCCTCCTGAAAAATATACTTCGGTGGACTTGTGGTATGTTTTTCAATTCAGGTCTATATATATATATATATATATATATATATATATATATACTGTATATATATGCTGAAGTGCCAAATGTAACGGAACAGCGGGAGGGACGGCGCGATGTAAAGAAGAGAACAAGTACCCGGATGGAGAAGATAGGACAGGACAACAAGGATTCCGGTGGAAGAAACGGAAACAGCACCTAAGCCTAGTAAACTTTGTGAAGATTCTAGAAGGATAGGCCCAACTTTTGAAATATGTTCATACAAATATTCCTCATATGCAAACAGCAAAGCGGAAGTCACGAATTCAGAAGACACCACAGGAGTAAGTAGCCGTACCTCAACTATACGTGTGAAAAGGGACTATCGCTATATGCCGAGATTATATCAATATTACGACCCACAGAAGAAGAAAACGAGTTCCCGAACTTTACCGTTAATTGTACGAGAGATAGAAGGCTGTTGTCATGTAACAAGACCGTGTCAGCACATCAGTATGAAGAAGTGAACAGGTACCCTAATGGAGATGATGGCAGTAACCAGCGAAGAATCCAGTGGAAGGAAAGACATCGTCCCAGTCGAGCGAACGTTTGTAAGGGACTTGACTGGACTAAGACGGAACAGAAACGAAGAAAGCCTCCTACGATCGGGACTGACTCCCACCTAGGAAAGCGTCGATTATCTCACAACTAGACGTCATTGAAAACATCAGTGTTTGCTTTCATTGCGCATATGAAAAAGCAAGTGTATATATGAATATAATTTTCATTGTTGGTCATCAGTATCCTAAAACATATGTTAGTATTTTCTTTTGTTAAGCTTTCCGAATAAACTTTGTATCTATGTGTGATATTACAGTACTTAATATAGTGAATTTATATAAAACGGAAGCCACAAGAATTAGTGCACTTGACAAGCATTACCTGGAACAAAGATTGAGATACCCGTGATGTTGTTACAGTGTGCCCAGGGTTGGAGCCATGATCGGGCGCCATATGTAAAAGTGCCGTGTACTAGCGCCGTACAATAACTATGTATCACAGTTAAATCTGCAAAATTCCATAGATGGAGCGTATGCTTGTACATGTTAAGAACTAATTCCCTCTACATTTGTGTGACGAAAGGAATAAATTTACCATGTTTTAATAGAATATCTAATGTTTTAATGATATTTAAATTAACATACTGTTTGTAATATCAGTACATGCGCATTTAATTATTTATTGTACTTTGTATATCAATAACGGAAGCAAGTTATTTTGTGTAATGTAATGGCCTGAAGGGTTAATATGTAACAGTAACCAACCGTTAGAACGTACGGATACGGATGGATCTGGACAGATCGATACTAGCGATTGTACCTCAATAAACAGGTACATTAATAGTGATTTTCTTTTTTTTCAACACTGTTCCCGAAGGGAATAAATAGGAGGCCGCTTCTCTAGCTAGGAGCGGATCTTGGTAGGAAAAGCACATTTCTTCATATAATTTTGGATGTTGCTTTGTCTGGCATAATATCACTTATTAAAATACCCATCCTTTAGTGGTGGGGTTCCACTACGAACAACTGTCTCTCTCGTAGGTTCGGAATTCGTAGTGCAGCGACTGTACTTCCTGTCTATCCTGTGAGCAGCAGGCGACCGTTTCTCGGAGTAAGAAGTAGAATGGAACTAGTTGCTCGTACATAACCATTCAAACCGGTGGGATGACCACGTTGTTGAGCGACCGTTTCTCTGTGATAGGAAAGGAACTTACTTCGTGTCGATTATCTCACATACCCTTGAGGGACGACCTCTTTTAGACGACCGTTTCTCTAGCCAGGAACGGAACCTGAAGAGGTGTGGTCTCTTTACCTCACGTCCTATACTTCGCCGTGCTTCCCACTTCCCAGTGTCGTGCTTGCCCGCTGCGTTGCTCAGGCTAACACCGCACAGGCTGTTACAAACAACCATGACGACTCAATCTTCTTCTTCTTTGTTTCTCTCAAGATGAGTGAAAGCTCTCTCCCTTACAGGATCCTCATAATCTCAAGTAAATAAAATTCGTGATTTGTTACGTCAGTTAATCGTTACTACCAATTTGAGTTAAATAAACTTCAAGTAATTTTAACAGTCTTTTTTTTTAATTATTAAATTAAATGTTGTTCTCTTACAAAAGCCGCTTCCAATTTGGTTGTAATAAAGTGTACTCCAATTTTCAATCAATTTAAACGTCAATGTTCTTTTGAGTGTATCTAAACAGTAGTCTAGCTAGCAACTAAATTCTCTCCCTCTTCGGTACAGTAATTCTCCCCGAAAAGAGAATTGAATGCGATTGTTTTCTCTGCGAAGAGTTGTCCACCAATTTTGGTTCTTAATTGGACACGAAGTACGAACTAAAAGTTTCCAATAATTTGGGATCCTGTAGAAAAAAAAAAATCTGCCAGTATTAGATTGAGGTAACAAAAAAAAACAAGAGGTAATTTGTGATTGCCTGATCAACTTGACCCTGTTCAGCTTTTTCCCCATGGAGTTAAAATTACTTCCAACAAAGTTACAGGTTGATTAATTAAACTCAAAGTCAAAACAACAGAAACAAGTGTGTGCGTACGTATTTTCCTATTCTCTGTCGTTTTTTTTTTCCTCCTAAGTTGATTGATATCTGGAAACACAGTAATTAAACATTCTTGTTTAGACTGCGTCAAATAGGGTCTACGCATTATTTTAAGTTTAATTTGTGGTAAGGTAATAAAGAAAACCGCAACTAACCATTAACGAGTTCTCAACTAACAACTTCGACTTAATTTTAATACACAACCTCTCAGATGATCTGATACTGTTTCAAAACAAATATGTACTTTTTGAACTTCGAAATGTCTTGAAGCATTAAAAATGAAATTGCAGTATTGACTTGTATGAAGGAATTGCAAATCTGATCGCGCTTGCGTGTGTTTACGTGAAAATTACCAGAAATATATCTTCTTTCATATTCAACTTGTAGAAAACCTTAAACATTGTCACCAAATATTAAAAATTATATTTCGTTTCACATTCAATACGATTGGCTACAACAGAAACTTACAGGGAAAACGCATAACAAGTCGCTTTCAGATTTTGTTCATATCTATGTCATCATGTAGTTATCAGGGACCAAAAACTTTGTATTTCTGGGACATTTTTTAGTATAACTAATGACTTCGGCGTGTCAGAATTCCACTACCTGTTGTTTCTAAAACCTACAATTATCCATGCCGTAGTCGGAATTTGAACCGAGAACCATGGAGACATTGGCCTGGTATCAGACCCCATGGCTACCGCGGTCAACTAGTTATTAGGAAGTAAATAATTTTCACAAGTTGTTGGCGTGCCGTATGAAGTCGTCACACAAGAAGGTGGCACAATCTGGGAATTCAGTTTGTGAAGTTTTCGTGCGGTAGCAGTTTTCAATTAAGGTATTACGAAAATACTAGGGCGCACTATTCGGCCAGTTATATCAAGATAACAGTTATCTTGAGACTCGACAAATAAATGTCAATTTACTGTGAAGTCTGAAGATTGCTTTCTCACATCATCAGTATAGGGTTTAAGCGCAATAGTTGGTAAGTTGGAGAAGGAGAAATTTGAGTCCAAAAAGTCGACTGAACTTTTAGAAAATTTTGCAAACTTCAGATGGATAACCCTTACAGTGGTTCTTCGGTTCGAAGAAGTAGATACAAAAGATCTCGAGAACTTTCTTCAAATTCTTTTGTCCGCCCTCAAAACTGATGAGAATGCTCTGTACGATGCATTTAAGTGCAAAATTCAGTTTGTGTGTATTATATTCAAACTTCATCAAACTTGTTGAATTTCTGCTGTGTTTGCCAGGAACTAATGTGTCGACAAAGCGAGCATGAATAATATTTGGACAAGTGAAAAGAAGAAACTCTTATCCGATAGTCTTAATCACAAGAATAAACTTTGATTACATTTTTAATGCACTTTTATAGAATGTTATATGGCAAAAAAGATCTGCTAAAAAAACAGAACTCGCAGTAATATCTGTGAACTAGCTTGTTTATGTGTGTGCTGATGGTGCGAAATTTTCAGATAGGAAGATTGAATTAGACTCCCATCATTATTTAAGTTAATTTTCCATTGTTAATTATTATTTTCAAAAATTACCTTTTAATCTAATTCTGGTTTAAATTTGTAACTTCAAACATTAAAGAGGAAAATGCTGAACCTAATTTGTAGTTTGACTAGCTAGAAATTGGCGAAAATTTCCTCTCGTATTAAAAATGAACAGTTTTGTTTAATTTTGAACATGATTTTTTTAGTAGGGAAGGGTCGAAAATAATGTAACTAAGAAGTGTCTTTATTGAAAGGGACATGAATTGTTTAGAGTATCATCTTAATGAAGAACCAATGAAGGACTGAATTTTAATTTATTGCAACAGGGTGTATGTTATAGAGTAGCGATCGGGCCAATTTACTTTTTCCGTACCCTTCGTCCATTCTTATATTCGTTGTATATAATGATTGTCGACTTTCAAGTGCGTGCTAGATGGGGATGAGGGGAAAGACGTACCCACTAAATTTTATGGGGAATTATGCCCCCCAATATTCCCGTGAAAGTTAGCAGAAATCAGTAAATATCGATCTCCTTAATCGAAGACACCTTGGGGTTGTTAACGTTTAATTTGTAGATTGAGATAAGATCGATGTCAGAAAATTTATTTGGTGGGCTCGCCAATGCAAGTTTCTAAAAATGTTCCGATTTCATGTTTGGAAATCTGATAATCTTATTTTAGTGAGTCGGTGGTGTTTGGGAGGGGGTAGGTTTAAATCTATTCTTCAGTTTGTGAGATTGAATAACTTTGACGGCTTGTATATTTCTTTTGTAACGTTGGTGTGATATGTTTCATCAACTGTCACTGAATATGCTTTCCAGTCGAACATTCCCTTTTGCTCCAGTAAAGTCAGGGCCGGATTTACCACTAGGCCCACTACGAAAAATTACTTAACATGGAAAAAGTAAAAGTCTCTATTTAAAACACGAGACGAAAAATATTTAGCAAAAAACAATAAGATAGCCGACAGTTTGGGTTGCTGCAAGATCCTGAAGTGGCCATGACAGAGTGACAGCACTGGCGCTGCTCTCCACTTAGGGCTGGCCCAAGACACTGAGTGTGATGACGTGTTTTTCAACCTTTTACTGCTCACAGACCGGCAAACTACAGGGAAGGACCTACACGGGCCGGGAAGATGCCACGAAGTCAGAGGTTTATTTGACGTTCAAAAGATGGTAGCACATATTCAGATTCTAGTTGTTTAAAAAAATATATGAACTTTAATAAACCTAAATTTTGAACTGTCAAAGTCTACAAAATAAGTGATAATAATTAAATGTATTAAGAACTACCACAATAACTTCGCGGGCCGGTACCGCACTGAAAATCTCCTCACACAAAAACCTCACCAAAAATGAACTTTATATGAACTCATGTTAACTTTATGTGAACCTACTGAAAAAAATGTGAAATTTTTGTGTGATCAATGTGTCTTTTATTGGGTTCTTAACCATAGTGCATAATCTCCACACGTTAAATTCATATTTACCATAGTTCGCATTATCTAGAGTTCGTTTTCAGTACACTTGTCACTATTAAGTGAACTTTTTGTGCATGAAATAGGTGTGAGTACCCTAGAAGTTCATATGTTGTGCATTAAAATTGTGGCGTAGTTTATATTAATTTCACGAGAAGTTTATATTATTATGCACTAAAAATCGTGGTGAAACTGGAACATATTATGAACTTTTTCGAGACATAAACACAAGCAATTCAGCTGAGTGTGTTTTTAGTGTCTCTTTGACTCATTTAACTTGAAACAGAACACCCATTTTAAATTGAATATAAACTCTTTGAATACAATAATCTTAATGAAACTTGAACTAATGAAGAATAAGCACTAAGCCAGATTGATCACGTAATAATGAACTAGTGATACGCGGATCATATTTAGAAATTTATTGACAAATAGACTGTGTTACCCAGTGTCAAAATTGAAAGATTTAACAAAAAAATGAACGACAAAAAAAAAGGTACAACTATATCTCGATATTCGTTTTTTCCGTTCAGACAGGTTCTCAAATAATTTCAATATTATTTCAACAGGGTCTGTCTTCGTACCCTGGTCATTAGTATTGTTGTGACTATAGTGCAGTTTGCTATTAAACTTGAAAACAAATGTATTTTTTGCATGGAAAGAAAAAAAAGAATACTTTTAGTAAGAAATAGTTATAATAAAAAATTAATTAATTAATCAATTAAGTAAAGAATACTTGAGATAGAGTACTTGCCAAATCTGTTAAATTGACTTGTTCTGTTCATAGATATTCTCATGATCTTCCTCCATCTTACCTGAAACGGAAAAACAGATTAATAATTTAGCAAATTCAATTAGCTGAAAACAAAAATAATATTCCACCAAAATTATCGCACATTCCATTTCGGATAAATGTTTTAAAATATATAGAAAAACAGAACACTAGTTAAGCACTGTTACTAAATTGACTCGCATAACTTGTTCTCTAGTTATCTGACATGTTTTAATTGTAAGTTTCTCATATGTATTAGAGGGATGATTAATGAGACAAATTAATTTCAACTTGAAAAGTTAATTTCCTCTTTGTTTTAGTTTGTTCCCACTTGATTAAACAACCACATTTTGAAACTGTGCGTTTTGTAGGTGAGTGGATAAGTAAAAGGATCGCTATTATCGATTCATTTATTGATGCCTTCACCTCACTTCGGAGTTCAAATAAATTTAACCACACAACGAGACAGTGCTGTTAAGTTGTATAAATGTCTAAATTTATTTTAAATTTTATTTACATTTATCATAAACCCGTCAGATGTCTGAAAGATGCGACCAATTTTCGGTGGGCAAGGAAGAGGGAAGATGGTCAGGACCATTTTCTAGGTGCCATAACGGCATCCGACTAGTGAAGCTACCAGCCGAATGTCAGGATGGTTCCTGGAATATAGGCCCAGGCTGATATAGTTTCTTCTTCAGCGGTTAGAGCAAACATTTATGCATATGTACCAGTAGCTAACGGTTTGCAACGGCCCAATTACCGTTCCTTGCTGATGAAGTAATGTTCACTTTATTGGCTGGTTAACTGCTTGCTCATACTAGAGGTTAGTGTACCTTCTGCTCCACTAATAGGATCTATGTTTTCGTCTTTTTACGTTATTTTCTTTAGTTCACAATGGTTCGTGGTGTCATCAAATTTTGCAACATTAATTTAACTCATTTCCTGACATCATAGAATGATGAAATTTTTCTCATCGACGTAAGCCGGGTGACAATACAAAAGTTCGTTGTTACTTTCATATATCTCTATATACTCGTATTTATATGTTTTAAAAGCATATTTTAATTTATTTTTAATCCAGACTTTTTTATCCTAAAATATATACCAACCAGCAATGATATGCGGTTTTACTGGTTGCCGAACACTTTAGGATTTGGTTCACAAAAAATTGAAAAAAAAAAACTTTTTAAAGACATTCTTTTTTTTTTAAACCAATTCGTACTAAAAAGCAAAAAATAATTTTGCTTATGCAAGACTAAAAAGAAAAGCATGGGGCGCGCTCTCATATACAGTCACTTTATAAATTCTTCAATCGGTGCACCCAATGCTTTTCTTTTTAGTCATGCAGAAGCAAAATTATTTTTTACTTTTTAGTACGAATTGGTTAAAAAAATACAGTCTTTAAAAAGCTTTTTTCTTTTTTTTCTTTTTTTATGACAACATAAATGCTGTGCTTGGACTTCAGATGAGTATGTCGGCCTTTCGTCGATTAACCAGACATTTGGACTATCGGCGGCTTTCTATAAATCTGAGTGTACATTAAAAACACCCACAATGCACAAGATTAGTTTTGTAAAATTAAATACAAATTGTTTTCCAAGATAAGACACGTCTAATTTTACGTCTTGATGAAATTTATCACACATAGCTTTTCCTTTAATGTACATAATTTATAGTGTGCAATTAAGTTGGGTTATTATCACACGCACATATACTTCAAACAGAAATGAAGGAATGGTTGGTTATAGGGTCGTAAGTAAACAGAATTAACGTACTCATGAGTGTGTGTAAACGCAAACACTCTGACGTATTATTATGAATCATCCACATTGACCAAGCCTTTTAATACACACACAACAGAGTTAGAGCTGGGCATAAAATCTAAACCAAACAAATCATGGACTACGCTGTAGGGAAAGCAAGAGTAAACCAATAAACTTCACTAGCCGAGAGGCAAGCGACGAAGCAAGGAAAACTCATTAAAAGTAGTCGAATATTAATATTGCAACTTAAGCTGCTCATTATCGACTGTTTACTCTCTGAGGAAAGTGAACGTAAACCTACAACACGATGCACTCCCGTTTTCTCTATCTAAATGTGAATATATAAACTCAATTAGCATTGTATTAGGAACACGAAAAGTGTCTTTCGCTACATACTCATTGCGCTGTTACGATCTAACGTATTGCATCTGCGCATCAACCTGGTGCATCAGCAGACTGATTCAGGTCAGCAGCTGGCATATACAGTGAACTAAATACAGGTACAAATTACTATCGTTGTACTTGTCGAACTGAAGCCGGTGTCTTAACTCTCAACTCCAGCTGATCTCGTGAAATGTTCAGGTAACATGAATGATGACGTGACAACAGCAAGCCACACTTGCACAAATGACACACACGTATATAAAACGTCAAAGATAGCACATACACAACTCGTCGCACTTTGTTTCGATTTGGTTATAGGATCCACCACCCCTGCAAAGTCTCTGAGGTCACACTTTGCTTCGGTTAGGTTATGGCAGCCGTCATCCATGGAAAGTCTCTGGTGTCATACCTTGCTTCGATTAGGTTATGGCAGCCGTCACCAATGAAAAGTTCCAATAGCCAAAGCTTACTTGGGTCATAAAGCGTTTCGCGAGCTTATTCATTCAGCGTTTGTTCCAAACGGTAACTCCTAATATACACATTACTATTGCCATATTTTTGCCACACTTATTCGTTTCTCTTGTTAATACTACGCGTGTTGCTGCATCACTTTATCTGGCCATATTTGCCCTACTTACCGTACTTGTTACTATAAGTCTTATCCTTGTCACACTTGTTACTGTTCCCCTTTTTTCTATTGAGCTATTCTCGCCTCGTCCTTATTCGCATTACGATAGTTTCCATCAAACTTATTGCTCCTTTCGCGATTAGTTCTGCCTCTCTTTCCCATATCCCACTCTTTGTCCTCTCATACTTGATTCGTTTCCCGTGTATTCAATTGTACTTGCTCTGCCCGCTCTTATTAGTTTCACCTTTGTCTAATTTGTATTTTTTCTCAACATACTTGTTGCTGTCAGTCTTAATCTTCATGCACTTTCTGGTGCTATTTCCGTCTTGATCTCAATTCATGCCATGATTGATTCCATGAAACCTACTTTTATCATGCAGGTCTCCCTCCTGATTATTTCTAAGCCTTTTTTTCATGTTGCACTGGTTCATCCTATTCTTTTCTCTTACGTGCTTGATCCGTTTCGCATGTATTTCATTTGTGCTTCCTCCCGTTGCTTTTATTAGTTTCACTTTTATATAATTTATGCTTTCCTTGCTCATACTTGTTGTTTAAAGTATTAACTTGTCATATATTATACAAATATTAATATAATGGCTGTTATTCCTGTCGTGCTTCTTTCGTCTTGATCCTATTCATTCTACGACTGTTATAATCGAACTTATTACTGCTAGATTTGTTTCTGTTCGCTCTTATTCTCAGATTCTGTTATTTATGCCAGATTTGTTGCTCTTACTTTTTTATATCGTGCTTGATTCCTTTTCTGGTTTATTCCATTGCGTTTGATCCCATCGCTCGTATTCGTGACATGTTTTCATCTTCACCAGTTTCCATATTTCCATATTGCTTCCTTCGCGTTTGTTCATAGTTAGTTGCTTCTGTCAAGCTTTCTTTCTCGTATTCACATGCATATTTCACCCTTAGGCGATATTTCTCACGCATCACATTTGCAAAATAGCAAGCTTTCCACTCAAGCAGACTTGCACACAACAGCAATAATGATTTAATTTTTGTTTCCTTAGATTAAACACTTTCACCCAAAACAAGATAAATAAATATTAACCCGTCTTCCAGATAGCCTTGAAAGTTTTATTACTTTCTTGTGTTTCCCTGTCGAAGTAACATTTTCCACCAACTTCAACCGTTGCTATGGCAACTTCGAAAGCTGTCTTACACTCACTTCCAAACTATTACGAATCTCGTCATTTTATCTTCGTGAGGGAGAGAAATAGAGAAGAGAGGGGGGAGGCACGCGAAGAGAAAAAATATTTCCTATAAATCCCAATTGTTTGTCATCGGGACTTAAGGTCACCATAGTAACACCATATTATATTCATGTTTCAAGTTGATTGAGACCTTAAAAGAGATTCATTTCGTATTCCTCCCTCCCCACAATTGACATTTTAAGTACTTTCCATCTCGTTTTTCTTCTTCTTCTCTTTCTTATCTTTAGAGGTCACGTGTGAGAGACGTCAGAGACATCTATCTCGCTTCTCTTCAATAAAAGACCCCTATACTTAATCCTACTTACTTCTTCCTCTCTTGTTTGCATTTCGAATCTTCCCAGCTACCTCCAAGGAACACACATTGTCATTTCTTAAAGAGGAACATGTGATTCAATGTAGGCGGAGAATGTGTTCCTTTTTTTTTAAGAAAAGAAATATGCAAAATAAAACACAATAATTTACTTACATTGAGTTTAAATTTACAGCAGGTCTCTTACATACTAAGAATGTTAAACACTGTGAGAGTAGATAAGAAAATAACAAACGCTAAAAATCTTTATAAACAATTACAGGATTATAAATACATGATGATGAAGACGAGAGATAGAAAGGGTGGCGGAAAAGTCACAGAAGCCAATTAAAATAATCGACCTTACAAAAAGCGTCCTTTTAATTGTTCCCTGAAGAGAGGCTAAATATAGGGTAAGTTACATTTTCTATCGTAAGTTGAATGAACAACTAAGTCTCCACACACTTACAGGTATGCATGAATTTTGTTGCACTTAAAACAAATAGTCCTTATTTTATATGTTAATAGTATAAACAGTAATACGTTATTTCTCATCTTAGGGACAACGAGCAATGTTAAAGTCAAACTGGCCTTGTCTTATAAAATATACAACCTTAAAAGACTTTCAGTAGAACAACACAAAAACCGAAGAAAGGTAAGAAATCTACAACAGTTTTCAGCGACAGCTTAACTAGCTGGTGCCGTAGTTATCTCTGGTGCGTGGGGTGTCCAGTTCGATCACGACTAGTTCCATGTGCGCTTTCTGGTGAACAAACATCGTGTACGTGAGTTTTCTCACGGTTATCCCGTTTACTCCTACTTTCTTCATTCCACCAATTCTCATCATCATCCATTCGGTCTGTTGCCTAAAGGCTCTAAATAAAATAAAATTAAATTCAACTAGCCGCGATATTGCATTATATGCAAAGAAACAAAGAATGAAGATATGATCCAGTGTTTGAAGTGTTGCATCTGGTTTCATTCCAAATGCATGAAAGTAAGTGCAAAGAAAAGAATATTTTATTGTGGCGAGTGTAGAAGAAAATAAACGTTACTAATGCTTCAGATAACGTATTGTGTTAAAGGAAACCTAGTTTGTTTCAACAAGCAAAGTTAAAACTGCCAAAATTCTCACGTATGTTAACAAGTTATGGCATAAATACATTGACATTATTGTCTTATAATTTTCTTCTTATATTACACCTTCCAAACTTCCGGTCCAATTTTACTACCGGAACCGGTCCAATTTATAATACTAGTGGTACAATTTATAGTACTTTCTAATAAATTGTACCACTTTACATCTACACAGCTTCTAAACCATAACACCTGGAGTTTTGAAAATGGATACCTATATGCCTAAAGACCAAGCTGTAATATACAGTCATTACGTTTTACTAATCTGCTATAGACTGTGTACAAATCAAAGCAATTCGTAAAATGATACAATTTATAAGACTTTACGTTACAGGGTGATATCATATATATTGAGTTGGTGAGAATGGAATGAGCGCTTTGAGGCCTGGTGGGAAACGCACTTCAGCAGCATAACACAGGGATCGACTATGACCATGCGCTTAACGTCACAAACGTTGTATATGTCCAGCAAACAGGTTACACAGACAGTCAGGAAGCAGTGTATTGTTGAACAGGGTCGTACGAAAGTTCACCATGGAGAACACAGCATTGCGAGTGATTTTTCTTTATGAATTCAAACTAGAGCATTTTGCACAGCAAGCCCCCCCCCCCCCCCCCCAAAAAAAAGGGACACAAATGGAGTATGAATGCACAATAAATTCGTTCTGGTGACACAACATTGCAAGACGAGCCCCGTGGGCACAGACCAACATCATGTTCTGATGAGCTGCTCAGGGACACTGTGGGAGCGAAAAGTGTTCGTGCCATTGCACACGAGTTAGACATACACCATACCACTGTCGGCCGGCGGTTTCGTGCGATCGGTAAGGTGACAAAGTTGAACTCATGGGTGCCATAAGAGTTGACACCGGCTAACAAGAATCGCCGTCAGAGGTTTCACGTCCCGTCCGCTACCTGGTATATTGGATTCAAGTTTATTTTTTTAATGGAAGTAATAAATCAAATTCATGTAAAACTTTCGCAGAAATTCACTGGTGTCGTTAATTTTACAGTATCTCTAACCGTTTGCATGTTATTCAATATGATAGACTTACGATAAAATCATATTTAGTTGCTTCATGGAAAACGTGGAACCACCCGTTGAATTATTGTAGATAGGAAAGAACACAAATGCTGCCATATGCAGTATGCATGAAACCAAGTTATACATCCTTAACAAATATGACACACACCGTCCCCCATTTCACGCAAGAATCTGAATCCATAGATCATACAATAAAAAGGATACTTCATAATCCCAAGAGATATATTGTTTTACCTTGACCAGAGGAACTTCAAATCATAGACCTGTCTCCAGATAGAACAATTATCATAACAATAACCATCGCTTAGTAATGTAGTATTCAAATTAAAGGTAGTATGCAAAATTCATATACTATTACACATAGAATTGAATACCGAGAGGCACAATAACAATTTCTACGTGTATACTACCTATCTTTGAAATATTAGCACTTGAGACTTCGATTTATTGTAAGAGATTATTTGATTAGCATATCTAAAATAGCTACAACAATGCCATCTGTTGTAAGAACTCGAAATCTCTTCCTAGGGTGAAAGAGCAAATGAGATTCAATAGTCTGAGCAGCTACATTTATGTTTCATAATTTTGATGATTTTCATTACTTTCCCCGAGGACATCAACTAGCAGAAGAGCTAGAAAACAACACAAAGCCAAGTTACGTTAATCGTGAGTTGTCTTCAATTAGTAAAAGAGTTAGAAAACAACACAAAGTGAGTTATGCTAACCCTAATCTTAGCAAGGCAATTAAGTTGAAATGTCCACTGCATATTCTTTTGCTTTAAAGGCAAAATATATTACAAATATTGAAAACTCATTGTTTAGACATAATGAAAGCTTTAGTACTAAAAATATAATTTTTAAAAAGAAAATATGATAAAGCTTCTATATATTTTATCAAGTTGAGGCGGTTGAATCGTTTACTTAACTGAGCAAGAACGAAGTTTCTAAATAGTTCCAAAGCATCAATGTCTGTCTCTCGCTCACATAGCGTGTCGGGTTTGGACACTTTGGCTACGGCATTAAGTCGGACAGATATAGTCCCTACTAAAAGTGAACACGTACGTTGCCTTGACAACGTTATCAGTAAACGAGGGACCAGGAAAAGTTACGAGATTACTAGTATAAACCTTCACTATTCTCTCTTTCGCTTTAACTGGAAGGAAGGCTTTTACCATCAAAATACTTTCTCTTCACATAGCCCTGCCGAGATACGAGTAAGTTTGTCGGAATCATAAACGACAAACGGAAAAATCTTGCGTATCTTCACATTATTAACTTAATTCTAACCATTTATATTTTCATCTTATCAGGATTAAAGAAAACTAATAATAATAATAAGTTGTTGTTGTTGTTGTCTTATATTTAATTTGGATTTATACAGTAGCCTCACAAGTATCCTCTCTAAGGGATGACGCCCATCGATGAGCAGTATTCCAGGTACAGGGATGTATCCAGATATGATTTGGGTTACATCTGCGAATGACCTCGACATGTCTCCGTCTTTGTATTCAAATTATGTTCAGAAATATCTTCCTTGTTCAACAGATGGCATTTCTGGTTACAGAGATCATGAATCATGAGATTCTGTATCAGACATCTTTATGTATACAGTATACCCTTCTTGTTATTAAAAATCATTTTTAACAGAATGATTTTCCATTAGTTTAATAAAAACACTGTACGTCTACAATTTACAGTAGTACAAGTTTTAGTACATTGTTACAGACATACGTATATCAATAGGGATTATATTATAAACTTTCATCCATTTTTTCCAAACGTAATGGGATAGGTTTGTTTACGTAGTTAAGAAATGTATCTCATATAGAAACCGTAAAACTGCCATCAGGAGTTGTGGCGCCAGAAGGTGAGTCGTGAGATAAAAGAAGGTTGTTGTGGATCGAGGTGGGTTCTGGGTGATCGTGAGACTTGAGTCATAGTAGGATTTACTTTAGTGGGTCGTGGGTCACGTTTTCATTGACTCACGCCATCTCTGACCTCTAACATGCTATCCCTTTGTCGCATGTGTGTTACTTTTCAAACAGTTTATGTCTATAAGAAGACATTTTCTGCGAGTCAGATTAGTTGCAGGTAAGGAAGAAGAAGAAAAAGAATGTGAAAGAGAAGTGCTAGAAGATATGTGACGTGTCTTGAAGAAAAACGATAGCACGGAAGTATATAATTTAAAAAAAATAAAAGTCTGCTCACGCATTGAAGGGCGGAAAACCCAGGTGAAGGCCTGTATTATAGCTAATGTAAGTCCGAATTATAATTTTAACAATAGGAGAGTATTCTTGGTGGGTCATTTGTGTATTGTAAAAATAATAAAGGGGTTTTGAAAAGAATTTCTGACAAGCAAACATATTGATGGAACAGAAAAAAAGTTCTATTTTTTTTCATCATGATTAGAATGTCAAAATAGGTACACATACAAATTTTGGTAAATCAAGCACAATTACTTTAGGAAATATCGATGATATAGTAGTCAGTTTCTTGTTTCTGTAGAGTGAGGGGAAAGTATCCAAACACCCTTATATATGTAAAATGCTAAAAGAAATGGAAAGCAAATACACTGTAAAGGGTACTAGGTGGAATGCGCTACTTGTTGGAGGGTATATTCTTCACGGCCGCCATCTTGAAGTCCGCCATATTGAATCTCAATTGATTTTCTTAAATGGAAAGAGGGTTGTGTAAATTGTCATTCTGGGCTACAATGTTACGAGAAAGACGTTTCTGAAGTCAGTTTTGCCGTAAATGTATTATTGTGAGAAATAATGGTGTTCGACATTAGTATAGGGTATTGATACAATAGCTTGAAAACACCATTTTATTTTAAAATAATGAAGGAGATGTAAACTAAACGCATACAAATGCATATCGATATGGCAATATATTATTCAGGAACAATTTGTATGTATTTAGGTTTCAATTCCTTCATTATTTCAAAACAAAATGGGTGTTTTGAGGCTTTTGCATCATTAGTTCATATTAATGTCACACACCATTATCTCTTACAGTAATACATTTACTGAAAAAGTGGCTTCAGAAACGTCTTTATCCTAAAATTCTAGCCCAGAATGATAATTTACACGACCCTCTTTCCATTTAAGAAAATCAATTGAGTTTTAATATGGCGGACTTCAAGATGGCGGCCTTGAAGAATATACCCTCCAAGAAGTATAGCCTTTACAGTGTATTTGCTTTTCATTTCTTTCAGCATTTTACAAATATAAGGGTACTGGCACGCTTTTTCTTCACTCTCCAGAAACAAGAATCTGACTATTATATCTGTTACCGCCCATGCACTTTATTTTATCTTATCTTATCTGACTATTTTATCATCGATATCTCCCAAAGTAATTGCGCTCGAGTTGCCAAAATTTGAATGCGCACATATTTTGACATTCTAACCATGATGGAAGAAAGAAAATTGGTCAGAACTGTTTTCTGGATGGGTCAGAACTTTTTTTCTGACCCATCAGTGGCGTCTCGTGGGCTTGAAAGGTGGTAGTTCACAACCAGTGATTCCGCCAGACCCCCTTTTCGGGGCTGTCACCCCCCCCCCCAAAAAAAATGTCGAGCTTATCCCAAGCATGAATTGTTACGGTAAAAAATAGTCGAAACCGTGCAAAACTCCAGTTACAACCCCAATTTTTATTTAAAACCCCCAAAACTGAAAATTCTGGTAGAATCTCTGCTCCAAAGAGCAACGAAGAAAATACGAGAACAAGAAACACATCGTTCGATCGCTTGAAACCATTTCTCAATGTGCTAAATAGAAAATATAACTTATTTACACTATATATTGAGTTAAGAAATGGAAAAGGAACTCCACACAAAAATAAGTAGTTGGACTGGTAAGGAATCACCTCGCTTTTTGAGGTATGCTGGTTCAAAAGCTCGACAGTGCAGCGACGAATGTATCTCAGAGCAGTTTTCCACGAAAGTATACAAATGAAAATTGTCTTTCACAGTAAATACATACACAAAATATTAATGATAATAATAAGAAATTAAATACTGTATATCCTTCTTGCCTTTATTTGTATATGAAGTACATTCTTCTGTTTTTCTGGGCAGCAAACTTATCTATAACTCTTTGGTTGAACGACACACTAAAAAAAAGGTTGTTTATTGTTTACGCAATGTTGCAAACTGCTTGATACTGTTCATTAGCTCTTCGTTTATTACTGATACTGGAACTCAAACAATTTTATGTAAATAGAGATCCAACATTATATTATTTAAGCGTTTAATATACTTGTCCATAAACGATTTATTGTGTATTTTGCGATTTTGGTATGTAATGAACGTTTATCCTTGCTTCTGCCAGAAGATTTGATTACATTTTAAACACGAGAACGGGTGGAAAAGTCAAGGAGAGCTAGCAACAGTGCTCACTCCTGTTCTTCTGCTATCTTCGTTCACTCTAGGATTGTGCACGCCGAGGTCACATATACACAATGTTATAAGTTAGGCCTAACGCCAGTTAAGCGCATATGGGGCAACGCGTTCACAAACGAAATGTGAACTGGAAACAAATTGGAGAGTAATAACAACTTGATAAACGAACTGTATGCCTATGTCTCAGTGTAACAATTTAAAATGTGGTATGTTTTTAAATCTTACGATAAGAAACACAATCTGAAACGAAAATAATAATAATAATAATAATAATAATTCTAAAATAGTTGGCAGTTCACGTGCTCCTGTGAACGTTAATACGCGACGTCACTGTGACCCATCAGTATGTTTGCTTGTGAGTCAGGGGTGTAACTACTATGGAGCAAAACTCCACAGCCGACCCTTCCACGGGAGTCCTTTACCCTAGCCTCTCAATGGGCCGAACCGACCTCCGGCCTTGGGTATTCTCTTGCGGGGAGGAGCATAAAGTGTAGTTAAGCCTCTAATCTGAGTAGAATGTCTAAATAGATGTCTTGTCCTTTTCATTCCTGCAAACTCTACGACACACAGTAGTTATGTTCCTGTTACACTTAGTGAGTACGTCAACAGCCTTGCCCTTGGTACTGATCTCGGTGAGTAGAAATTTCTGCAAGAAGTTTAAAGCGATGTTATGTTCTCCCCGCCTACGAAGACAAACGAGGATTTAAAAAACGGAATTTCGTTTGGAGAGCAGCAAATCTGACTTGTTCTCCCCACTCGACTTGATGGACAAGGATTTCTGAAGAAGGAAGTTTTAGACTCAGAATCACATTATTGCTTTTGGTAGAGATTATGTTTAGTTAGGTTAGATTAGACTAGCTGGGCTGGGCTGATTAAAAAATAGCACACTAGGTTTCTGTCCCTTAAAGGCAATGAACATTAAACGTTGGACTCAAGCTTCAAATTATTGAAAAATTTAGAATTCCACATACTTGAATCTTAAATAAGTTACACCCTGATAACATATCTTGTATTGAGAAAGTTATCAACAAGAGGTGCTGTTAATCCTATTAGAAGGTAGATACTGATCGACTGAATGAACTAGACATGAGTTCATAATAATTACCGTGTGTCACCAGATTAGAATATCGTTCTGTATTCAATATGGTGCAATATTCAAGTTTGTACATTAATTTTCTAAGCTTGATTTCTGTTGCGTATATACGAGTAAGTTGCCTTGCTTTATTACACAAATACTTTTATACAAGTTTACTTATTTTTCTGACAATTTTTACTTAATTTCGTTTCTTAGGACAGAGCCAATGGCAGTAACCGGGTTCTATACAGTATTATTTTCAACTTCATTCGTTTAATTTTATTGCTTAGGGCAGACCCAATGGCAGTAACCGGGTTCTGTACAGTATTATTTTCAACTTCATTC
>JAGDQP010008945.1:0-60999 GCA_022664845.1 Lepisma saccharinum | reverse complement strand
CCAGGATTGACGGCCAGGAAGGTTTTGCTGTGTGTTTGGTGGGATTGGCAGGGAATTATCTACTATGAGCTGCTCCCCTACGGCCAAACCCTTAACTCGGAACTATACTGTCAACAATTGGACCGTCTGAAAGCAGCAATCGCCCAGAAGCAGCCAGCTTTGGCCAATAGGAGAGGCATTGTGTTCCACCAGGACAACGCCAGGCCACACACATCGATAGTGACTCGCCAGAAGCTCCGGGAGCTTGGTTGGGAGGTTCTTATGCATCCACCTTATAGTCCGGACCTGGCACCGAGTGATTATCATCTGTTCCTGTCCATGGCGAACACGTTTGCTGGTGCAAAATTCGCGTCAAGAGAGGCTTGTGAACATCGACTGTCTCAATTTTTTGCCAATAGGGACAAGGGCTTCTATGAGAGAGGCATCATGATATTACCTTCCAAATGTCAACACGTTATCGAACAAAACAGCGCATATGTGACCTAAATCGGATCATTCTAACTATGGTAAGTCAAGCCTTCAATGTCATGCAAAAATAATGGATTACTTTTTACTACACCAGATATATAAACCCAATCACATAGAACAAAACAAGGACTTTAATACAATTTTCACAAGATAAAAATTCAGTTAGTTTATTGTCTCACATTGAATCAGTCTAGAGCGTATACCTGTTTTTGTCATACTGTTGATATCTATCTCGTTATCTGCTTGTAAGTACTTATTATAGGTAGCACAAGATTGCCGTATAGGAGACTTTAACAAAGAATTTGTTCCGGCCAGTGGGGCCTATTTCTCAAAAGCGACAAGACTAGTCATACTATTGCAAAGCAGTTCCCTTGTCGCAGTTACTACAAGTGTTTGTTTCTCAAAACTGGAGTGACAAGTTACAAGTGACAAGTTGAACTTTGAATAGTCATTTTCGGCGTGTTGACAAGTGTTTTGTTTCTCAGAAGTTAAAGTCTTGTCAAGACAACTTTAAAATCTGGCAGAATTTGACAGGTATTCATAGTTTGGTCAAATACTGACAAGGTGGATTAATATAAACTCAAGGAAATATGATGTGTTTCAGTGACTCAGAAAATAAAACGCAAGAACATGTGAGTCGTAGAGTATATAATTTACAATATTTACGGGACAGTTGAATTTAATGATAGATTTATACTAAGTGCAGAAAAAATGAAGACTTTGCTCGCGATAATAGTCCACATGTAAGGTTTATCCGAAAGAAATAATGGAATCTGATTAAAGGCGACCTAAAGTAACTCATTTAAGATTAACAAAAAATAACCTAATCTAACCCACGTCGCTGTTTTGAATGAACCGGGAGAATATCGAAATTACAAACATGCATTATTAACCTTAGAATACTTTTTGGAGTGTTCGATTTGTGCAATTTCCAGAGAGGGGAAGAATTATTGAGATATGTATTATACGGTATTTAGGAATCGTCCATATCCCAGGCTAGAGGCGCACACACACACACACACACACAAACACACACACATATATATATATATATATAGATAGATAGATAGATAGATAGATAGATAGATAGAGATATATACAGTGGAACCTCGATATATCGAACCTCAAGGAGAACGTGAAAACTTCGAATCAACGAGGATTTCGATATACCGAGGTTCGATTTATCAAGGTGATTTCTGACTGACTGAGATATATAGAGGTTCACAACAACGAAAACAACGGTTTTTGGATTTGTTTCTCATTATTAATTTATGTAATTAAAGGGTATTGTATTTTAATTTTTAAAATGTCTACGGGGGTGGTGTTGCAAGCGATAACAACTGAAAATAATGGTGGAATTACAGATTAGAACATGAACAATTGTCGTTCAAAGAACGAACTGAGTTTCATCTAAATACAGTGCAGTATTATAGATTTTATCAAAACAACTTCGATATATAGAGGTTTTCCAAGCAAAACTTCGATATATAGAGGTGCGGTGCCAAGCCAAGCAAGTATGATATATATATATATCAGCAGACCGAGATATGTGGAAAGAAAAGGGGGAGGCCTTCATCCAGCAGTGGATAGAAAACGGCTGAATATGATGATATATATATATATATATATATATATAAACAGAGCCAAGGAAGATTTTTGTAGTTAGGGATAAATTCCAAGCATCCCCCGCTACAAATCGAACACTGATTTATTGAAATGGTCAGACACAGTAACTGATTAGGCAACATATACTAATTATCCCCACATGCACCTCATCTGTATACAAGAAAAAAATTCTCAACACGCTTACCGGTACCGTAAAAGGTGGTTCCCGAATAGGAATTTACTCACTAAACAAAATAAACTATATTCCAATATGAATAAAATTATTGTAAATATATAAACAACGTACCATTGTTCTTTTTCTGAGATTTAGCCAAAAAGTCCAATTTTTCCCATTATACAATGCAACGGAGTCTGTAGTCCATTGATTCCGCCAGACACCTCACTGTGGAGAGTGTCACCCAAAAATTTTTCAACAACACCCCAACTTAAAAAATATATGGTGAAAAATCAATAGAAACAGTGCAAAATTCCAACTACACCTTCCGGATCTTAACTTTACACACACACCCCAAACTGAAAATCCTGGCGAAATCCCTGCTGCGGCCTCATAAATAGATTGCCATTTTTCACTTTTGTGGGTTTTAGTCAGTTCGGAAGAAAATTAACCAATTAAGTATATCTTCCTTTATTAGCTGCAGAACATAAATTTTATTCTGTTTACGTTCTCCAGATATGTTAACAAATTCAAATCACACGTCTATTCGCCTCACTTCCACTTGTCAGGACTTTTCCTGGACTTGTCGATTATTGTCCCGACAAGGATTGGCAAAAGTTTCGAGAAACAGAAATTAGTACTACTTGTCACAAGTCACTTCTGGAGTAGTCACTTGTCAACTCGTCAGCTTGTCGCTTCGAGAAATAGGCCCGGCACTGGTGACAGAAGAAAAAAATATTGTTCTGTGCATAGGAGTTCTCAGTGAGGGAACTTTTATACTAATATCTGCGGTTAAGTCTGTACAATCAACTTCATTATTAAATATTTTCGAAAGAAATATAATATCATTAATAATTCTCCTTTTCTCCAAGGTCAGAAGATCAAAGTTTCCTGCCAGTAGCGACGACGAATCACATTTTGGATAAAAACCAGTTTGTTTCTACGTTAAGAATCTAAAAATAATGATTGTATGATCTAAATTGCCCTAGAATATTTACTGCATTGTGGTTTCCATATTATACATGCATATTCCAATTTAGATCTCACATAATTAAAATATAGTAACTTGATAACCTGTGGATTGTTAAAATCTTTTCCCAATCTCATGATTAATTCTAAGTTCCTATATGTTTAGGATTCTATGTTACTTCCTTCTGGCCGTCAATCCTCGTTTTCCTATTATTTAAGTAAGAAACTTACGTATGTAACCTACAACAGTATTTTTCTCTTAGTGTGCTGAAGACAGTAGGCGAGAGAGAAACCATTACTGGAGACAATCAAGTGCTCCTGGAGACAAACAATTACTGGAGAGAAAATAAACTGGTTATATCCTTGGCTGCGCAGGGTTTGAAGACTAAAGTATGCAATAGAAGGTATGGCTGAGGGGAAAAGAGGAGGAAGAATCAAATTCCTTGGCAGTATTAAAGAAGTCAGAAAGGAAAGCTAAGATCAAGATGAATGGAGAAGGGGTTAGCGTTCCATGAAGGACATGCTACTTTCGGCAGCACATCAATGATAATGACCAAGAAATGTTTCAAATTACTGGGTTAACTCCAATTATAATAGCTATGTAACAGTGGTAGAGCGTTGGCATACCTCTCGGGAGGTCCTGGGTTCAATCCCAGCGGCCGACCATCCTAACAGATTTTTCCAGAGTTTTTCTCTAGTCATACCAGGCAAATGTAAGGATGGCACCTTGAACATAGCCCCTGGCCGACATCTTCATGAATCCTTTCCCCTCCCCTACTCCGGCGTCAGCCCTAGATGCCTAAAAGACATTAAAAAAATTCAAATTGAAAGTTGAATATGTTATGCCAATTATGTTAATATCCATATGCAACAGTTTATTTTGGTTTCATTCTTGCTGTTTTGCAAAATAAAATTTTAAAAAGTGCATAATAATTAAGTGAGAAAACAGGTGAATAAGTATCATTTTGAAAAAAGGATCGCACATAGCAAGTATTGCAGTCGTACTTGGATTTCGTAATTGAAAATATTTGACTTCAGAATCGAATTCAATGTCCTTCAAAACTACAAAACATAAAATTCCATGAAAGCCGTATGATTTCTCAGAATTAGCCAATTTTGACTCCGTCATTCTCGGAAGTCGGAACGTTCGACTTCACAACATCGTCCCTCGGCACCTCCAGTCAGATATGAAATTCCACGAAAATCGAACGATTCTTGAAAATAGGTATTTTTTTGTGGTGTCGCCTTACAGATTTCACAATTCGTAGTTCTTCACTTTATAACCAATTTCACATCCTTTGAAACTTTGAAATATAGAATTCTGCAAAAATGGAGTGGCTTTTCAGGCCACCTACGACTGCCGCCACCTTGGACTTCTGAATTCTAAATATTCGACTGCAGAATTGAACATTGCTCTTTTCGCAACGCCTTGATATAAAATTTCATAAAAAACTGCAACTAAACAATTTAAGACATTTGCAGATTTCGAAATTCAAGCTATCTGACATTTCTGAAACCAAAATGTTTCGACTACCGTATTGGACTCGGAAGCAATGCAAATAAACACGGAAAACGATCACTTGAAATACTGAGTATAGTTAACATTAGTTAGGATTCTTTAGGTGCATATTATTTTAAGATATTTTGACACGAGAAGTGCATTAGTTATTTGACCATTTCAATTGCTTCTTATTTTATACATTTAAACGCATTGTCTGTGTGACAAGTTTTGATGAATTCATTTTTCTGTGTGAGTACTTCATATTAAATTGCACTTAGTAGTGATAAAGTTGAACTGAAAAAAAAGAGAGAGAAAGATTGGTGAAAGAAGTGGTGGTTGCTTTTGTGACTTATTTCTTGAATATACCTTGTAGCACTGTGAGGTTTGTGTATCTTCTTTCAGAGTGAAATCAGTCACAAACTACCAGGAGGTTGGAACGCAACGTCTCAACATGCAACTAAGCCAATATAAACAGTATTGAGTAGCTTTGTTATTATTGGCATCAAAATGTTTATATTTCTGTTCATACAGTTTGAAATGAATCAGGCTGAATTACCCGTTATTGAGTGAGTACTATAAAAACTTAAAAAGCATATGTAACAACGAATTATTTAATTTGATTTCCCTTCAATTGTATATATTCCATATACATTGAAGTGCCAAAAGTCATGGGATACCTATCTAATAACGTGTGGGTCCCTCGAGCACGGCGAAATGCAGCAATTCGACTTGGCAGAGGCGCGACAAGTCGCTGGTAGTCCGCTGGAGGAATTGCAGTCATGCAGTCGCTATTGCTTTCCACAATTCGGTGGTTGTTGCAAGTAGAAGATCCTGGGTACGAATGTTCCGTTCGATGATATCCCACATGTGCTCGATAGGGTACATGTCCGGTGATCTAGGGGGCTAACTCATGCGTTGAAAGTAACAAGAATGTTCCTCAAACCAGTCGCGCAACCATTGCGGTACGGTGACATGGCTCATTGTCACCCTGGAAAATCCCATTGTTGGCAGAGTACACTAAGTCATAAAGGGCTGGAAATGATCACCAAGCAGCTGAACATAGCGCTGACCGATCAATGTCCGGTTCAACCATGCCAGGCCCAAACCATGACGGAACCACCGCTAACTTGCACAGTGCCTTGTTAACAAGTTGGGTCCATGGCCTCATGAGGTTTGCGCCACACCCGAACCCTACCATCCGCGTGTACCAATTGGAAACGTTACTTATCTGACCACGCTACACGTTGTCAGTCCTTTAAGGTCCAATCTACGTGTTCCCGAACCCATGTGAGTCACCGCCGATGGGCAGCGATTACTAGCGGCACACATGTCGGTCTTCGGCTGCAATACACAATGGAGAGCAAATTGCGCTGCACTTATCTCTGCCACTAGAAGCCAGAGCCAGGGCAAGTCGGTCCCCGACGCACCATCTAGCAACATCTCAGATACCTTAACAGACGTATAGACCCCCCTCCTAATAGAGAGAAACGAAGCGAGAAAACAAAGCCAGTAGATAATGAATTACAATTAGAATTGCAACTTTTGCTGACTCAGACAGCGACTCAGCCCATTCAGTACAGTCCATTCATTCCTCCCACTCAGACTATAGCAGAAAATCCTTCTCAGCAGCTGTTAAGACGCCAGTTGAAGAAAATGTAGACCAATTACTCAATGTTAGGGGTTCAGTTGTAAATACCAATTCAGACGCCGCCTCAGCTTCACAGTCAGTTAGGAGTAAGCGCTTCCCCCATCACCATACGCGATTACAAGTCGCATATGACTATTTGTAAACAATACCGCAGCATTAGCGTCCTCTGTACCCGGAGAGAGTACAAGATTACGGATTTGAACCAAGCCACTTTCACTGCCCTCATAGAGTCATTAGAAAATCACAGGTTTAGTTTTATACAAACTCAGCATCAAAGCCGATTAAAGTCGTAATTAGAGGCCTTCCCATGGAAATGACATATTTAGAAGTCCAGGACAATTTGAGATCAGAACTCGATTGTCCCACCATAGCTTTCACTAGAATGCGAAATAACACAAACAGGGTAAAGGCCCCGGATTTTCCACTCTTCCTCACTAAGACCCCGTACTTAGAAGAAAAAAATGGCTGATTGCTCTCAAGCACATATTCCAAATTAGGGTTAGGATTGAGGAATATGTGCAGAAGACGCCAATTGCACAATGCCATTCTTGCCAGTATTTCAGTCATTATAGTGCAAATGCCGTTACAAGCCCATGTGTTTAGTGTGCTGGTTAACACCTCACATCTGACTGTAAGAAAAAAAAACACAATGTTGCAATTGTAATGGAGAACATCCGGTTAATTACAGAGGTTACCAAGCTTATGTTAAGTTACTGGGCGCGAACCCAGATAAAGTAGGAAACGCCAAACCCAAGTATTTACCTGTTCCCAAACCTAGTCAATTCATACCTTTAAAACCCAGCTCTTCATTACTTTCCTTGATATCTCTTTCTTTCCCCACCACCTTCACTCAAATCCCTTTTTTCCCACCCTCTGGCGTCATTTCGAAACCAGAGAAAATCCCTACTCCCAAACCTACCTCTCTCCACCGAAAAAAAACTTTAAAAAGAAACATAAATACATAAAAAAAGACAGAACGCACAAAACAACAACCTGTAACTGACACAGGCAGTGATTACAGTAATGAACACTCACTTATTATGAACAATGTTGTTGAATCACAAAGGGAAATACGTAAAGTTCAAAACAGGGCGAATGCTGACCTTCCCCGTGGCCTACATCTTAGTTTTGAGAATCTTGACCTCATGCTGACAGACATGATTGCCAATTTCGACAGGAAAGACTTACTTAGCTATATGCAGCGTTTGTTGAGGTTTACAACTTCAACAAACATGAACTTACTTTCTCATTCTTGCCTGGAATGACCAAGGTGTCTGAAAAGGTCGACGAGCTAGAACATTTCATTAACGAAAATAATATTTCTGCAGCTTTTGTTTCCGAAACAAATTTAGTATCCAAAGACAGTTTTTCCATTTCCGGTCATAATATATATAAACATAATAAAAAAAGACGTAAATACTAAACACGGTGTTTTAGCGGTAGTCACGTCCACTTGCAAACACGAATACGGCCCCATTCCCCAGTTACAAATTTTTTTGCGAGGTGTCTCTCCATCTACCCCTGCCTCTTTCCATTTCTTAGTGTCAAGTTAAGTTGGGCGTTGCTTGAACGCCGCGCAAACTACTTTACTTTTCCTTTACTTGGGGCATGCTACCTCTAAGAGTTTTTCGGATTGCTGGAAATCCAGTACTCCGAGAATCCCCTTTTGTTCCTCCTGTTGTCCAAGAGGTGGTTTCGGGGTTACTTTAAGTCTAGCATCCTAATTTAATCTAGGCCTTATTGCTCATTAGGGAGGGGGGGGGGGTCTTTCTTTTTAATTAAAGATACACATAACATATAATACAACACAAAACACTTACAGAAATACATATAACATTTAAACTTGAACCTGCTCCTAGACGTTGTTCTGCATTCTACTTCACCTCATCGGAACCTGCAATGATATAATGATATGCATTATTTTATTTGACTCTAGTTTGTTTAATTGAACCTTTTTTGAGTTTGTTTTTATGTTTCTTAGGCTAAGTTTATAAGCTTTTACCAATGCTTTTCTTGTTTGACTTTTCTCCTGCGTCTATTGTATCGTTTGGTTTCTCCGCCTGTATGCCACATCTTTGCACAGGGTCCTACACTGATCTTACTTTCGATGTTACCTGTTTTTCATGTTTCATAATTTTTATCTATTCTTATTCACTTAGTGCTGACACTATTTTGTATCAAGGGGTTTGTCTTTAGGGTTTTTTTTTTTAAATTTCCTTTCTCATTGAGCTCAGCAAGATCTGTTTGTAGTTTATTTCCTTGTACATTTGAGTGTTCAGCATTACGATTTTTTAGAGTATGTTATTGTTCACAAGCATTTTCTACATTTCACTACACACACGACAATACACTTCCATCACCACGGCGCCGGTTTTAGTTCGCTCCCCGGAAATACAAGGGTAATTTCGACACTCCGGAGTTCCACGAGTGTACACCTTTACCGTTTTAGCACATAAACACATTACTTTTACACTTTTCCTCCACATTCACACTTTCCATTAATCGTTATCTGTTTATATATTTGTTCCAGTGGTATTGAGAGATTTTGTTTGTTAGTCTATACAAGATATCTCGATGCTCTGGATTTCCCTCCCCAGTTACAAACTGTGGAAGCCATAGCGATTAAAATTTTCAGTAAAAATAAGCCATTTATACTAGCTGGTATTTTTAATTCTCCGTCAATACGGATAGCCACTAACGATGTAACATTGCTAACAAAACTCGGGACTAGAGTTATTATTTTAGGAGATTGGAACAGTAAGCATTCTGCGTTTAACCGTAGGCGTAGTAATAAGAATGGAGATATACTGTTTAATTATTTGTGTAAAACTAGCATACAAATTTTATCTCAAAATAAACCAACTTATTTTCCTTATAATAACAAGCCGGATATTTTAGACTACACGTTATATAGTAATGTGCAAAATGATCTAACAATAGAAACTGATGAGGATCAGATGTCGGATCACGTGCTCATTATTGTATCCGTTGACTCGTTGCAGGATAAAAATAAAAGACAGCCTCAATTAAACTACAAGAGTGCGAACTGGGACAAGTTTCGGGAAAAGGTTACATCAGAATTAAGTAACCGTGTAGAAATTCAAGACAAGGACGACATTGATCGAGCTGTCAGTCACCTCACAGAGGCGATTCATAGGTTGATGGACGTGCCCATTCCTAAAACACACACCTCCATTCAGTTAAACTTCCAGAGAAGATCCTTAATTTAATTAAAACTAGAAATAATCTCCGTAAAAAATATCAGAAAACTAGAGATCTGGTCTATAAATGTTCCATAAAGAACCTTATTAGAAGAGTCATTGCCCTTGAAATAGCAGAATATAAGATAAAATTTTTCAGGATAAAGTTTCAAAAATTAGTTTTAAGGATAACTCTCTGGAAGTGTACTAAAAACCTACTAACTAAGAAATTTGTTAACATTCCTTGTATGTCAGAATGGTCTAGTTAATTCTGCCCAGAAGAAAGCTGATGCCATTGCTGACAATCTACTGTCCTCAAGAATGTAAAGTGCAGTATTTCTCTTATTACTGTAAACATTTCTTCTACTTCAATATAATTTATTCTATAGATGGTTAAAGTATATTTTTTATTTGAAAAATACAGTAATTTGAATTAAAAATTTAAAAAAAATGTGTTTGCCAGGTTTGAACTCACGAACCCAGTTTTCTTCATTTAAAAACAAATAAAATCGTACCCATCAGGGTTTGATCTCGCGAACCCGTGGCTATAGGCAAACAAATAAGATTCAATTGCTCTCTCAGACAAACCAATAAGATTCAAGTGCTCTCTCAGACAAACCAGTAAGATTCAAGTGCTCTCAGCGCTTAGTCCGCCGAATGTACCCACTGTCTCCTGTGGTCATTTATGAGTTTTAACCCTTTTAGATTTGTATTTCCAATTTCCCCCAATAGTCTTCAACAAAATAATTCAACACTCATTCCCTTGTTGTTGCAATATATGCATAACGCAATAAAACACGATTAGAAACCGCATATACTTGATTTGTTACAAGATAGGAGTATAGTATACCATAGATCGTTTCCGAATATAATGACTTGCTCCTCACCACAAACAGCAAGCCTCTGTAGTATGTTGGTTATTGTGTTAAGGAGACTGATAGGTTCTGAGGAAATTGCAATTAGGCTTGTAAATCGTTATTATTTTAGCATGTTTCCACGCTGCAGGGAAATGATTGAATTTAAGCATGTTAGTAAATATATATTTAAGAGCGGTTTTGGAAAGTTGATTTAGAACAATATTTTGAATTTTGTCAGGACCCGGGGCCTTTAGATCCTTTGCCTATTTAATAGTCTGTGTAATTTCTGACATCTTAACTTTTTTTAAAAAATATCCTGTTGGAACCGAGTTTACAAATTCACTAACTTTTTTTTTCTTTACTTCTCTATCATGAGTATTGTCGGCTAGCTCATGATTAGGTTGGAAGGAGTCTTCTGAAGAATTACTAACTAGATAGCTTCATGGATGAGTTGCTAGCGTCAGGAGCTACTAAGGACGAGTGAGGAAAATTCCAGCTTCGAATCCTACTGTAGACGCGTAGAAAATTTACAAACTCAGTGCTTTCTTTTGGTCAAATGCAGAACGTGGTTTTGAGCCGTTGAACCGGGAGATAGAAAAAGAAGGCGAAAAAGAAGATAGGCAAACACAAATAAGATTTGTCTTTGATAGAGAGGGAAAAAACCGATGATTCCGGCAGAAACCTGAGTCGGTCTAATCCGGTAACCGGATTCCGACCCGGTGACTCGGTGTGCAAATCAGAGTTTTATATTATTTCCTTGTGTTTGAACAGTGTTTCTTTCTGGGGTGACTTGACCGGAGGTATTACTCCCAGAACACGAAAAATACGACGCCGAAAAATCCCAGATCATTAAGTTCCCGAACTGGATCATTCAGATCAAGTGTTTGGACTACGTCAGTCTTGATGACCCGGTTTCAGCTCTGGTTGGAAATATTATCCTCAATGGAGTATTTGGTAGGAACGTAATGCAGCAGCTAGTGAGTCATGAGTTTAGCTTCCTCGAAACTTTTTTTTTTTTTTTTTTCATCTTCAATAGGGAGAAGATTACAACTTCAAAACCACGGGGTCAAAGCGTCTGTTGTATTTGGAAAAGCATTACAATCGAGACATCGAAAGAAGTTTGGAGACAAGATTCCGTCTTTCACGTAAAGCAATTTGGTTGAAAAGCTTTATTGAAGACAAACGCACATGCATGTTGTGACCTACAAAGATACACTTCTGGAGAAATCTGCAAGTCACTGCCTACAAATCGAAACAATTATGCTGGCAGTGCTCGAAGTGGGGGGAGGGGGCACACCGTTTCCTTACCGTCTTCATTTTGGATTTGGCGTACCCCTACCTTTTTATTAATGGAAGCTCATTGCCTATACTCTTCATACTCAATCACAGCCACTAGCTTACCCTTACCTTTTCTAGCCCTCTTCTGCAACCGTTCCCTTACCCATGGCTTATTTACCTTAACTTTGGACTACTAAACTTGAAGTTCGATTCCCATACTACAATTTTGAGACTAAATTCCTGATTAGGGCACAAAATAATAAATTCTTCATAAAACATAAGTATATAGATTAATAACATTATAAATATATTTTGAATCATATGAATGGGAGGATTTTACTTCTTCCTGTCTGAAAATGAGAATAGAATTATGTGCAAAATGATGAAAAGGAACTCGTCAGTAAAGAATAAGTTATATCTTCCCCTTTTTTAAGATGTTAGAAGAATAAACATAAACAGAGATTTAAAAAAGAGATCAAATTGATTATTGCAGATTTTTCTGCTAATCTTCACCTTAGAAAGAAAAGAAAATTCTGTTCGCCAGAGCTTGAACTCCCGAACACATGCGTGAAAGTCTAGCACGCTAATCAACATACTACATAGGCTATGCTTATGGTGGTGATGAGCAAGACGGTATTCATCGGAAACGATCTGTGGTTTACGAGCACTCCTCTCTTGTAAAAAAAAGAAGAATAAATATTTTGTGCTACTAATCGTGATTTATTGCGTTCTGCATATATTGCAACAACAAGTGAGTAAGTGTTGAATGATTTTGTTGCAGAATACTGCCTATAAACCACAGTTTGTTTCGATTGAGAGACGAGGTGAATAAACGACAATGTGTAGCATATTTTCTCATAGCAACAAGCAGCAGGATGCAAGCCCGCGAAAAACATGCATTTGTATTCTTGACAGGGAGGGGAAAGGATGCGGTAAGATGTCGGTCAGGGCCTAAGTTGGAGGTACCATTCCTGGTGTAACTGAGGGGAAAACCTGGAAAACCTCAGTCATGATGGTAGGCCGCTGAGATTGAACCCACAACCTCCGGAATGCTACGCCAACGCTCTACACTCTACCACTGAGCTACGGAGGCTTGGTTTTGATATTCTTTTAAAAAATACATTGGTTAACGGTAATTTATTTCAGAACGAAAACAAGTAGAAGAACAAGGCCTACGTTATTGTTAGCGGCGCCTGTAGGGTTAACAGTTTTCGGGGCGGAGGAGGCATCAATAGTCTCTTAGGCGATGTTGGTCACGCCTGAACCCTATAGAGTCCGAGGAAGCAAAATTAAGTTTGCCCCCTTTCCCCTACATGTTTTCTTTAAGCACTCGCTCGCAATGTTAATTTCGCTGTTTGCTATTACAGAATTTTGGAATATAATTTTTAAAAAATCAACTCTTGGGATGAAAGTGAATAGGTACACTGGGTTCAAAAAGTACTTGTACTCGAATTTGTGATCATGTAATTTGTACTCTAACCTAAGAATGTTTGCAGAGTTGTATATTGAATTTCCAGTTTGACAGTTTCTGCAGTTTAAAATAATTCCAATAGATCGCGCCAGTTGAATAATCATTATATTGCAAAATGAAAGCGGGTGAAAATATGGTAAACTGAGTCGTTAAAGTACTGTAGGGATGGCCGAGGGTTTAGAGCGCTCGCTTTCTGTGCGCATGGTCACGGGTTTAAGTCCCGCCGGGATCCACTGAACGGAGTTGTTCAGATTCCACTTTACCCAAAGCTGTAGGTCTCATCCTTAGAAGCTCATCAGCTCATTTAGGATGTTAATATCAATTCAAACAAACTTGTAGAACTGTAATAAAGCAATGATGACTTGTCTCAACGCATTTACCAACTTACGAGCCTTAAGATTCATTTATTTTTAATCAGTCACGTAGAAACACACTTACACGATCAAAGTCTCGAAGAATATCGATAATTCCTTCCACGTACGTTTTAAATCCCGAGTACATATTAAAGAAAAAAGGGTGCGGGAAATTCTTGGGTGGATTCAGGTGGCATAATTTTAAATTCGCCACTGACTGAAAACTAGTCTTTACTGTTATCTGAGAGAAGATTCGGGGACAAAAGGTAAGATATGGTGATGTCTTGTAACCCAAACCTACACGAACTCTTATTTTTATAAGAGAAAACTAACATGGACAAGAAAAAAACTTGGATATAAATATTTAGCATTTTTGAATTCACAATAAATTCAATTTAAATCTAAAATCATTTTTGTGATTCTTTACCACCTCATAAAGTTTTAGTTATTAATATTTACAAAATTTTATTGGGTATTAAATTAATAGTAAACAAATTCATTTCTAAGTATCTAAAAGAACTCTGATTAGAAATCGCTTACGCATATTGTAATCTCCATTAAAATCCTGAATTATAGTTAATGTGCTGTTAAAATTCCATTATGTAACTAGTCTTTGCTCCAGCTATATTGGCTATCATTTCTGCTATAATGAGCTGTAAATACAAAGGCTGGCCTTTAAAAATGTCATAAGACATGCGTAGCGTTTTTAATTGCTTTTTGCTTGCGCAACCACATACTGAATTCTTCCCCAATACTTCTACTGGATGCTTCGTTCTCTCACCCACCACCTAGTGATAAAAATTTAAAAGGATGCTCGGTAATGCGGAAAATTAATCTAATACCTTTCCGTTTATTATCACACACAAATCTCTTGACCAATCAACTTGTGCATTTGCTATCACGTGCCAACTATACGCCAGTTACGACGAAGTTACGAAATCTAACACTTTCCGACGGCTCTTCCTAAAATAACTCGACTTCGCTTTTTCCTCAAACCCCTTTCCAGCTCCCACCCACCTCCTTCCCGCCTGAAATTAACGACAGTATCTGCAAGAACTAGCCTCATAGAAGATAGAAGCTGCATAATATCAGGTAAGATTTTTTTTTAATATTGTATAATTCAATCTGGATGTTTTGTTTTAGTTATTATCTACGTAAATGATAAGAATAGACGTTTCCCTTTATCTGCTGTCAAGATGCTATGTTAATGTAAATAATGCGTTGGAAGTATTTATTATGTTTGTGGATAATTATAAATCATAAAAAAGTGCTTTTTTAATACCTCAAGGATTTATTTAAGTAACAATTTTGGGGAAAAGATTTGTGGTGTGTTGAAAACTTTGTACTGTCGACATATTCACTGTCAAACTGGACGGATGGAATCCTGTTACGCTTAAAGAACGTAACGATGGTCGTTTCCAATATTTACAAGCTTTAATATAGGCCTATTATGCTTAAAGATTTTAGAGTATGATGGGTACATCATTATTATCATAGTGACAGACTCTTTAAAATAAGTTTATTCTTTTCCATCCCTTCTGATAGTTTATTGTGCTTTTTTCTTTCTGTGTATACGATGTATTTTTTCTCACTACTGCCTATGAGTTCCTCTTCCTCGTCTTCCTTCAACAATACTTCAAATGCATCCTTTAATATAGGTCACCATTTGTGTTGAACATTTTCCTAATTTGTTTTATTTCCCCTTTTCTTTTCTAATTTTTTTCCTACCCAGTTGATGATATCAATTCTTGTCCAAGTTCACATTTCGAAGTTTTTCAATCATTTATCACGTTTTTGCTATACAAAACATAATATTCTTCGTTACGTATACATTTAATGTAATGATATATAAACATTATCATCATGGATTGTCTGTTTCGGTACTGTGGTAACAAATTTTAGTGTTATGTTTTATTAGTAGATTTGAAGATAATAATACAGCAAATTCCCGATAATTCGTGATAATTACTGACAAGACGGGCGTCGGTTGTAAGCAAAACATTAAGTTACAGATGTGTGCTTCAAATGGTAAAATAAACAAATCTTTAGGTAATCTATCCACCCAGTCCCCTGGTCTAGTGGCTACGGTTTCGGATTTCGGATCGACATTGGGTAGGCTCGCACATTTGGGTCTTGCAACGTCCATACTAATGGAAGTTGTCCAGTGTTTTCCTTAATTTTACCAGACGAATGTCAGTGTAGTATGCCTTGGACGCTATCTTCCTCATCCCTGTTTCTGGAAGAGAACTTCGCTGAAGGATGTCATCCTTTATAGTTGTGACAAACTTCGGCCATAGGTGACTGTATAGGTCATATAATGAAAATTTGAAAGAATAAATGCATATAGTGTAACTAAATATTTATAAGATTCCCTGAAGAATAACACCACAACACACCGTTCAATAAACTTAACATCATGGGAGACAAATGCTTTACCTCGACTACCTTATCTAGCTAAATGCTTACCTTCAAATTTACTTTCTCTGGTGCTCTCCTTGGATAAATTGCAAAGCGAATAATCCTCCTTCCGGTAATCGAGAGTTTTCTGTACTTGTTTAAATATTGTACAGATAATTATGTAAACTGGCACTCTGCCAGTTCATTCCTCAAGACACTGAACCTCGTCTGCCGAATTTGTTTTTATACAAAGACATTTTTGCTTGGTTCTTTGTTATGTCTGCTTGTGCAAGCAATAGATCAAAGTCTGGTTGAATAATGATCGAAGTCGTTCTAAATTCAAGTCGATCAGAAGTTGTCAAATGATTATATGCTGAGTCTATAGGTCTAACGTAAGAGTAAATAGTGAATTCGTTTTTCCTGTAGACAATTATTGAAGTTCTATTAGTTTGGCCCACAAAGATTAGTAATGAGGTATATATATTGGTAGGTGTACGTGACTAGACAAATGTATTTAGACACTAATATTTATGTTGATCAATACGTTAACACCAACACATTTCCTTGTTCCTTTTCCTCGATTTACAAAAATATTACAAATAATTTTAAGGCCTTTAAAAAACTTTGGTTCAGGCCGACTGAATGATGATGAGAGAATTGGTGGAATGAAGAAAGTGTGACGAAATGGGAGAACCCCGAGAAAACCTACGCACACAGTGTCTGTCCACCACAAAGCCCAGAATTGAACCGGAGACCCCAAGCACCAGAGGTGAGTGCTCTACCACTGAGCCATCAGACGCGATTATTGTTAGAAACTTTCGTAAACTTTAGTTTATATGAGCTAGTCTAGTAACTGTTGACTTCGGCCCGTTACGTTCGAGTTAAAAGACAGCCATGCCCCTGCTCGAACCCTGGACCTTCGAGTCGTTGGCCTAACGCCTTAGACCGCACGACTACCCGGTCGGCGCGATTATTGTTAAAATCAAAAATATTATAATAGATTACATGCCCAGGCCTCGTGCTTACGATCCCTGACTTCGGATGCACTGCGGAGCGAGTACGGGTTCAAGTCTCTTTCACGTCATTCATCCTGACCGATGTTTTTCAGAGATTTCCTCAATCCTACTTGGCGGATAATGGGATTGTACCTTCAATATTGTCTCCACTTTTACTATCCTTGCCCGCGAGAGAAGGGCTTTACCCATAGATACCTGTTAGGTCCATAGAAATAAAATAAAAGCATTTAATGAATGTTAAGTAATTGTGTTGTCCTAGTTGTTGGATTTATTTTCCTTTTGTTTTTGTTGTTCCTTGTTTGGACTCTATAATTTTGCGTCGAACTGAAAATACCTTGTTTACTCAGAAAAAGTACGAGCACGATACATTTAAGACCGTAGCTAAGTTTATATCCGCTTCCTTATTTTAAAGCATAACTGACCAGCGCGTACGATGGTGGTCCAACAACAGATTTGTCAAAAAAAAAAAAAGTATAATCTATGTCACCACACATCTCGACAAGCGTGTTGAACGGACGAAACGTCAACGTCAACGTCAATGTCAGCATTGAATGTGTGCCAAGTTACGTGATGAACTATTAAAGTAAAATTTCAAGTAACATCACCATACTTACCAAAATGTAAGACATCTTTTGCTACGAAGTTTTATTCTTCTTTGTAACAAACAATGTTTTACGACACGAAGATTGTAGGTTGACTGAGGTAGACATGCGATTTGAGGCGTTAGGCCAGCATCTCTGAAGTTGCAGTTTCGAATCCCGCCAGGGGCATGGATGATTATGGATTTTAACAAGCATTGCATTCATTTAATCGTGACGGGCCGAAGTAAAAAAGTTACTATAATGACCCACACAAAATAAACTTATTTTTTCGAAGATCATAGAATTAATAGATTTTTGTGATGACACAGTAAGTCTAAATTTATATATATAATAAATCACAGCCATATTCAATCCACTAGTGGATGAGGCCTCCCCCGAAGGAAGGAGTTGGTCTATTGCTCCCACGCTGACCAGATGGGTTGGGAGAGGAGAGCCGAAGCTCTCACTGTGATTTTATTCACAGCAGCTCCCCAATTGTCCTCACGATGCTGGGTCAACACCAAAATTTTTGAGCCCCCACCGGAATATAATATATATTTCCCTTTAAGAATAAAATTAATCCATCAGAGAGGCGGACACCAATAAACAGTCATGAGTATAATCCCCTCCTTCAGTTATCACCTTGTGTTGATACATGAAAACCCCTCTCTCCCCACGTTAGTTTAAAACGTGTAAACTAAATTTGTTGTATACCTTAAAACAAAAACTACACACGCTGTACAAGATTCCAGTTGTGTAGTACAACTTTTAGTTGATCTTCACAATGTGTAAATATAGTCTTATAATGCTGCTATGGACTAATAAATTTGGGATAGGTTCATTGTGAGACAATAGCTTTTCTTTTTCAAATCCTTATTTTATTTTATTCTTTATTATTGGTAAATGGAAAATAAAAACAATGACTTGTAAACTAAAAAATATAACCAAGACGTCTTGATAATTTTAAAAATGTAAAAGCTTACATGTACTTTGTCGTTTGCGTGATTTCCAAAAATAATATGGAAAGGTAGTTCACTCCGGCAGGAATGTATGATTTGTTGACTCCAAGAGAGGTTGAGAAACTCCATTGACTTGGTCAGAGGTGCTGATATCACGGAGGTTTCCGATAAGAAAGTTAAAAAGGGACAGTTTTTTGAAAAAAACAAAAACAAAGTCATAAGTTAAAAAGGAAAGTAATAATCCAACAACCAAAGTGGCAACACAATATTCAAAACAGTTTAGTTAATACGCAATTGTAAGTTGTAACATAAAATTACGACAAAATGTATTGCACTTAAACTACCTTTCATATAAGTCAAAAAACTATTCATTGCTCTTCTTAAAAGGTCACGCTAATGCCAAAAATACTTTTGCTTTCATTTAAATATGTTCAATATTAGGTTTTAAATAAAAATAACTAATGCAGTATACAAATTATTGCGGCGTCAACTTATACAAGAATAAATCCTTTAAATATTATTAATTTCAGTCTCAAAACTTAAACCTATAGTTTTAAGCTTGTTCAAAAATAGTTAATATCAAGTAGTACACAACTGTAATAATACCAACAGTTACGCTCCAGTCAAATGCTCTACAGTGCAGTTGTGTGTCACAAACATATTTAAAGTACAGTCTAAATTAAAGCCAACATTATACTATAACAATGCTACGTTTGGTATTTTAATCGTGCGATAAACATGTTCCTGGCGTAGTTTTATACCGCAGTTTACTTAATGCTAAATTGGACATGATGTAATTGTTAAGAGTCGTATTTGGCATTGTGCCTTTGTTTTGTTTTTGCTTCCCATTGATGCTGTTTTCTAAATAAAACTAATCCTTAAGATCTGAGATCTTAAGATACTCTAGTTCCGTTTTGGTTCTTTTACAGAAGTATAAAGGCTTTTAGCTTATTGTTGACAACCAGCAGTATTTCACATGCGGTTCATTCAATGGAAGGCTTTTAAGTTTTGAGAGTAAAATTCGGATCTTTTAATCGATAAATATAACCCATGGATAATCAACAGAAGAGTTTAAAAGAACTATGAAAATCATATAATCAACAGTTTAGCTCCAGTCATGGGTGAGGAATTAGGGGCGCTAAGATGGAGTATAAAAGTCAAAACACGTGTATTTCAAAAGAAAATCTAGTTATCACTGGAAATTTAATCCATTGTGTTTTGTGACCCATCTGCGAGCAAGAAGGGAAATCTGGTGATGATATGTTCTAGATTAGAAGAAAACACTTTTCACATACGTTTTTTTGCATACGACAGAATCATAGTCCATAAAGCTCCGCCACGCAGGAACAGAGAGAGAGATCGAGAAAATCCCATAATCAGAGGGGGCAATATCCGGGCTGTATGCTGGATTAGGTAGCAACTCAATGCCCTGTATCCCCTCACTTTCTGTAGGGTTCTCCTTGACTGGTGTGTGGGAGCGTTATCTTGTTGCAGCAACACCCGCTTTCGATTCACCATAGGAGGATAGCGAACCTTCTGAACATCATCATACCTTTTGCACCTGGGTAGAATAGACCTCGCCATTGACTGCTTGCCCTTCTGGAATTAATTCAAACAATAGAGCACCATCAACATTCCACAACACTGAAGTCTCTACCTTTTCCCCAAACCGATCTTGTTTCACTGTAGCCCGTTGCTCCTGTGCTTCTGCTACCCTATGGCTCCTGTGATCTGGCGTACGAAGATAAACCCACTTTTCATCTACAGTCACAAACCGTTTCCAGAATTTGTCATCTAAAGATTTTCGTAGGAGCTCCTGACAGATGTTCTTTCGGCTTTGTGCCTTTTGGTTTGTCAACTCATGTGTTTATTATCGTGGCCCTTTCAAGGAAAACCTGAGCATTGAAGGTGACGAATAGTAGTAGACGGACACCAAGGAAGGTCTGTTGACAATTGTCGAGTACTTGCATTGGGCTGTTCTGCACGGCTGTGCAGTGTGCATAGACTATATTGACGACGGAGAGCTTTCCGGAACAGCTCTTGTCTCTCAAACTGGTATCTCCCGCATTGAAGCGATGGAACCATCGGCTCACTTTCGACTTGCTTTTCCCCCCTCTACTGAGCAGATTTAGTTTTCTCATTCTCTACAGACCAAATTGCGTGTACAGTATATAAATGACAATTTTTTTCATGCTCTTTTCGGGGACACATAAAATTGGATTAATAGTCAATAGTTCCGTCAGTCCTATATAGTCCAATGTCGAGATGTGTCTAAGAATAGAGGCTGCGTCCATTATGTCTGTAGAACCTTGAATACGATCATCATCACTCGTGTTCTGTAAAAACGACAGGTTTTTCAAGTCAGGTTTAGCCCTTTTGATTCTTCCCAATTTTGAGCTGTTCTTTTGGCTAAGCGTACCATTTTTTCCTTAGTATTGTCAAGAAGTTGCATCCATCTTCGTCTTCTTGTTCCTTCAACCACATTTAATTTCTTCCTTTGGTTGTGCAATATCTATGTAAGCAATGTTCTAACCAGTTTTTTCTATTCTTTAGTGTCTCCAGAGTTGTTTCGCTTCTCGTTAGCATGTCCTCATTGCGAATCTTTTGTAGCCAATTTATCTGATTGCAAACATCTGTGGGTAAAATAAAACTAATTTAGTCTCAGGAATCATTCCTTAGAGGCTCAATTATCTGACTCCGTGAAAACAATATTAACATTCCGAGTAAGCAAGATGCAATTCCATCCAGTCAAAAGTTATACTAATGCTATTTGCGAACTTCTGCTTACACTAGATTTTAAATTGGAGCAATGGGGGACTAAAGTCTTACGTCAGATCCGGTAGGTCGCCATGGCAACCCGCCATGTTAAAGTCTAAACAAACGGGTGTTTAGCAGTAGGTTTTATACTGTTCGATACTCAACAACTCGTTTTGGTTTTGTGCTTTGTGCCAGGTTGTCATCATTACAATGAAAGAGATACGTGTTGGATTCTTTCTGCTTCCAAAGAACTGAAACTAACAAAAAAAAAAAGAAAAAAAAGAAAAGAGGAAGTGGAAAGGGCCAATTACGTAAGTAAACGAATTCCTCGCAATGCCATTGAACGCAATTTTGAAAACGTTGATATGATTGAAGATAATTCATCGTTGATTGCTGTGTTCTTTATGTTAAAAAATGGGTAATTAAGCTAAGAAGCTTAGCTGAAGTTACTAATTTAGTTATAGTTAAGGACACACACTCAAGAAAATATATACGAGTGTTAAAACGAAACCCTTGTACCCTATGTACAATACCAAATTGGTTTTGTAGTGAAGTACACAAGGTATAGCATGAATCAAGATTTCTGAATTAATAGTACCTTTTTATGTGTTTTAATAAAAACATAAATTACCGGAATAAAAAATAGCTACTCACCTCAACTTATTATATTTTCTGTCCATATGTGCTTTCTTGCACTTTCTCTCGTATGTGCATCAAATGTCGGTCATATGTAAGCAAAAGTTCATGTTTGGATTCCACAGCAGTTTCTACTCCTTCGATCAGTTTCCGCACGTCACCGAAATAATCAACAGTTCGAAAAATATTAAAAGCCATTGGTTCTTCAACTGATTTTCTACCTTTCTGCCATCAAACTTACTGTTTGTTTAGACTTGGCCTCCGCCGTTGCTATGGAAACCAACCAGATGTGGCGTCAAGACTTTAGTTCTCCATAGAAACACGTTTCTTTCAGAAGGACATCGTGAACTACTAACATGCGAAAAGATTTATCTCATTAAGGTTTTGTCCTTTGGTGAAACAAGATCCGATAATAATTTTATTCTTTGCGTAGAAATTAAGATGCAAATATCTCGAAACTCAATTAGCGGTATCAACAGAGCTTCGTTTCAGCTGGCTCAAGACAATTTTGAATTAACGCCATCTCCAAGATAACCATGGAGAAACTTGGTAGCTCAACATTACGACAGCTCTCGTTTTCGATATCGAGAGATCAAATTATGGAAGGGGTTACTTTCAACTGGTGAAAGAAATGTTTTAGATACCACAATTTCCAAGATAGTAATTGTGAAATTTGGTGGGACAGTATTAGTCAGTGCCCCTACATTCAATATCAGGGATTTAATCGCAACACGGTAGTCGTGCGATCTGAAGCGTCTCCAAAGTTCTGAGTTCGAATCTCAGCTGGTTCATGGGTATTTGTAGATTTTAGCAACTTTAATGCTAATAGAATCGAGATGGGCCAAACAGTTAATCCAAAAATACAAAGTTTTTTATAGTTACTGAAATAGCCCCAAAGTACAAAATTTACAAAGCTTTACAAAGATTTAATTAAAGGAACGGTTTCTTTGAGGCAGTGAAAGAAAAGCTTGAGCTATCACTACTTCGAAGATAATGCTGGTAAGACTTGGTAGAACGCCATTAAAATATTTCTCAAACTCTAGATCTAATTACCAAAAGATAGGACTTCGTTGGAGTTATTTTCAAGTAATGGAAGACAGCTTTGAGTTATCACATTTCATAAGATATCCAGGGTAACATTGTATGGGATATCATTAAGACACCACAGCATTTTTAGGGAAATCATTAAGCACTATCGATGTCTTAAAATTCTCCAGTTTAATACAGGATAGGGGTATTTTGAGTTGGTGAAAGAAAACTTTGAGTGATCGTTTCAAAATTAACCATCGTGAAATTTATTGAGATGGCAGTGAAACATTGGGACCGCGGTGGCTCAGTGATAGAGTGCTCATCTCTAGTGCGTGGGATCCTCGGTTCGATCCCAGCTCATGCTATGTGAGCTTTATGGTAGACAAACGCCATATACATCGGGTTTTTCGGTATTTTCCCGTTTCCTCCTCCTTTCTTCATACCACTAATTCTCCCATCATCATCCTTCCGGCCTGAGGCTCATCAAGTTGACTAAAGGTATTAAAATAACATTCAAATTCAAGGAGTATTAGAACAGTAATGATTTGAATTATCATCATTTTAAGGATAATGATGGCATAAGGCAACATTAAGATAGCTCGTCCAATTTTGATATCTGCAGATTTAATTAACTGAATGGATATGGACGTCGTTTGAGTTCTTTGAGCTGCTGAAACACGGTTTCAGGTAAGAAAGTAATTCAAATTAAGTGAGCGGCATATTTATCTGGAAGTTATATTTAGTCCGCTAATTAAATATCCACATTTCACAAGATGAGTTGGCTGCCTTAATTCTGTGTCGCTGGCTTTGACCGCGGTTATCTGAATGGAAATGACGATAACTCAAAACTTCGTTGAAGTAGTTCAAAAATACTAAAAGGAAAGGCTATTCATGCCGCTTATTAAACCATCTCATGATATTAAAATTGAAGTACTTCTCTCCCATAAACCTTTTCCTTGATTTTCTTGGAAATAGTGAAACGTAAGTATTCTTTTTACCTGTTCAAAACAATTCAAAGGAAGCCATTTCACAAATTAAAGAACACCCGCACAAAATCGATGGAAAAGACCTTTCTGTCAAGTTCTTGAAACATTGGATTTCGATAGTTTATCCCGGCGTCAGGAAGTGGCGCCCCCATCGCCCAGTCAGTTTTACTGGCTGCAATCAACCCTGGCAGCTGCCAACATCGTTGCTGCCTATGGGAAGTCCAACAGCAGGGCCACAGTGCTACTCTGTTGAGAATTTTACTTCCCACTTGCGTAGGGGATTGGCGACCTCATCGCAGCTCTACGGACCGCAACGTGATGAAACCATCACATAGCCCGAGCAGCAGACCATCGTTGCTCGTATACGGCGTAGGGAATTGGCGACCCCATCGTCCGGCCGGCTTCTGCTGGTTGCAATCAGCCAACAACGGCGTAGGGAATTGGCGACCCCATCGTCCAGCTGGCTTCTGCTGGCTGCAATCAGCCCTCGCAGCTAAACACCTACTACGCTGCTTGAAAGGAGGACCAGCCGAGAGGAGCTACATTCACATTCATCTCATTTTCACCCACAGATGATCATCATTTCATCTCCTCTTGTGCTGAGTTGCGCCTCCGCGCAATGACCACGGATGTGACAGGATGTACTTGCATTGACGATGGCCCAGGGGAAAGGGGGCGGAACCATTGGATAGCGCCTAGTTCTTAACAGCAGATTCTTGGATGGTCTAGCTCGTTGAGACTGGGAAGTGCGCTATTGGGGAGCTCTTCGGACCTTTGGTCTCGCCAACACTGGGGGGAGTGGGTGTCCCAAGTATCCATCAGTCGGGAGTACAAGTGATTTCGACGCCAAGTCATTGGACTTCGCCTCGATTTCCAGCTTCAGGGTGATGAGGGTACTACCCGGCAGCCTCGTTGGCTCCTCAGAACGAAGACGGAGAAGTGTGGACATTTACGGCTAATATTCATCATTGCTCCACCACATCCTAACAAGTCGCCTTCGCGCACAGAAAAGGAGAAGAAAAAGACAAAGAGACAGAATGAAGAGAAAGTCACTGAAGATAATAGAAAGAAAGCGCATATAGTTACCGAAACAACCAGTGACAGAGCAGAAAAAATCGAAGTAGAGGAACAGACAAGTATAGTACCGACTATCACACGATATCTTGTTATTAAAGTAAAGAATGAAGCAGAGAATCCAGGTGGTTTGAAGGGGTTATCCTCTTTCATTATACAAAAACAACTGCATTATGTCGCCGGCGAACTTGCACATGTTTAAAAGCTTCGCAATGGCACCTTGCTCGTGGAGACGTCAACTAACAAACAGTCAACTAATCTCTTGAGAATGAAGACCCTAGGACAATTCGAGGTTCAAGTAGAACCGCATCGTCAGCTAAATTATAGTCAGGGTGTAATATCCTGTTGGGACTTGCAAGATGTCCCTGAAGAAGAGATTAAGGATGAACTTGCCAGCCAAGGTGTAGTCAATGTTCGACGAATTAAAACAAGAAAGAGTGGAGAACTGCAACCCACGTTCGTTAATTTTGACGTTTGCCATGCCACAGCTCCCCAAGGACGTGAAGGCAGCATTCTATTGCTTACCTGTCCGTCCGTATATACCGAGTCCGCTCCGCTGTTTTAAATGTCAGCACTATGGACACACCAGCACGTCGTGTAAGGCGACCTCTACTGTATGTGCAATATGCGGTACCAGTAGCCATGTTGCGGATCCTTGCACATCACTGAAACCTCAGTGTGTCAACTGCAAGGGTGATCACACGGCCTGGTCGCGTGACTGTCCGGTCTTTAAAGAAGAAAAACGCATTAGAGAGCTGATGGCGATTGAGAAAATATCTGCTGGCGATGCAAAACGTCGAGTAAAAGAGTCTCAGCGCACCCTTCCCTCTGGTGCGTTTTCACATGTAGCCAGACTAGCAGTTAAAACTGTCTCGGTTGATACCCAGACAGTTAATGTATCAACACAAACAGAGTCTGATGTGCATGACGACCTTCCGAAGCCGCCCAAAGAATCGGATACTGCTCGCAATATGCCGACGCAGAGTCAGGGACAACACACGCCTGTGCAGAGCTTTAGAGCTCCACGGGTTAAGACTACTTTTAGTCCCTATAAAGTCCCGAAATTAGTTCGAACTTCGCCTCTCGCTACAAGCATTAAGACTCTGACGAACGTTTTGTCTGCTCAATTAGCTCAGGAAGAGTCTGCACATACTATCGATGAACCAAGTTCATCTTTGGCTTCAGACATGATTCAGGAACACCTGATGGATATGGATTTTAATCTCGTGGGAAGGAAAGGGAAACCTAGGTATAAACCTAAACTTAAACGGTAATCTTTTACTTGTTTTTGCAGAGTTTTATGATTTCCGTTTATTTTATATGATTATGCTCCTTAGCTGTTAAGTTTTATAGTGTAGTTTTGCTTTATCTTGTGAAGTCCCATTTACAGGCTTCCATTAAGTTTTATAGTGTAATTTTGTTTTATATTTTGTAAAGGCCCATTTACAGGCTTCCTTGTTATACTGGCCCTTTACACCAGTGGGCTGATTGTGAAGACCTTTTACATCTTCATCTTGTATATTCTTTTATTATTTTAATTAACAGCTAAATTTTGACATGACCAAGATAAGGGGCTTCCCCCGTATCGGGACGGGCGTAAGCCATAGTGCTGTTACCGCCCATAAAATTCATTTTATCTTATCTTATCGATAGTTTATATCATCGTGAAAAAATCTCAATGGGCACAAGTCAGAGCTTCTACGAAACTAAGCAAGTGTAGGATTACAAGAATGTTTTTGTAAAATAAGTCTCCTATTTTCGGTAGTTATTGTGCCTCTGAAGTTGGATAAAGGATTTTAGGTACGTGCGCACATATTGTACTAATTCTGTGGTATTTGGGATAGATACCAATAATATGTAAAGTATCCATTAATTCAAGTTATGCACAACGTAATTAGTGCTCGTAATGCGGCTAATAATTGTGTAATTGACCCATAACTAAATTACGCACCTTTTTCTGTTACAATAAGGAATTCTCTGTTTCATTTTATTAAGTCCTTTGGTAGCGTGGTTAACAAAATTGGTCTTGATATTCTTACTTACTCCGTTCGTCCGTCTGAGTCCAATAATAATAAAGTTCAGGGACTACAAGGCATACAAAGATGGATGAGGTGCCGTTGGAAATGTCTTGGTTAGACTTGCTAAGAGCTGCCGGAACCGCCTTGATTGATGCAGTGGATCAGTGTTGCCAACCCATTAAAAGAACAGTATTTCAAATTGCTTTAATTCTGTTCGACAAATCTGAGCTAAAGTTGGCATAAACATTATTCGCCACAATAGAAAATACTGGGGTTTTCGGTCTCCAAGCACCCTAGCTGTCAGTGCTGTCAACGCACCTTGAAATTCAATATTTCAATGCAAAAGGCCTTTCGATAAAATCATTGGAAACTGAATTTTCATGGATCGTGAAAAAGATAATATACAGAAGTCATGAAAATTGAACTTAGATGTTTTACCGAAAGCTATTTATCACGTTTTTTTGTTTCTTTGTTTTTGGGAAAAATAAGCATGCGCGCGCGGCCACGTACGTTATTGTATGTCTGTGATTCTACTAACCATCGCGAAGGTTCCGAGGGTGTCTTGGTAGCATATTAGACACACACACATTCATTTCTATAAAATAGGTTGGCAACGGTGACAACTGGGGCTACAATGGAAGGGTTTGGGTTTGAAATATTTCTTTTTTATAAGACTTCGTATATGTATTTGTACCCCGATGCTGATAATGCCTGTAAAGCAGTTCGACCGGGTAAGGCTTTGTTTGTCCGCTGCAGGGCGTTAAAGTTTGGAGCAAGTGGAAGACAGCCCGGGCAGCCGCTACAACGGTTCCCGAAGTTTCGGTTTGAATAGTTATTTATTACTCAAAATATCTACATGAACATACCTGACAGTGCTGACAAGGACAGCAAAGCCACTACAGTGTAACAAATAGTTTGCCAGATATAGGCCAGTATTTGTCTTCACAAATGTAAGTAAGGTTTTTTTACAAAGTGAGTAAAACAGAAGGGAGAATCACAATAGGCACAAGGACAAAAGGCACATCAGGGCCACCTTGAAAGGCACACTCCAAAATTGATACGAATCTCACAAAAAATCTTAATTTCAGGGGTGGGGTTCGGACCCCCAGGCTCTGCCCCCTCTCTCTCTATACGTACGTCCCTATCCGTAACTGTCAGCAAATTCAAGAGTGGAAAATAAAGTGGCATTTGACACCGTGTCCACTTTGAAGGTTGCTCTGTATGCCTATTTTGATTCTCCCTTCTCTTTTACTCGCTTTGGGGGAAAGCGTAACTTGCATTTATGAGGACAAGTACTGGCCTATATCTGCCAAACTATTTGTGACACGGTATTGTGGCTTTACAGTCTTCATCAGCACTGTCAGTTATGTCCATGTATACATTTTGAGTAACACATGCGTGTTCGAACCGAAACTGCAGGAGTCAGTTACAAATATTAACGCTCTGTAGTGTACAAACACGGCCTTACACGGTCGAATTACTTTGCAGACATTATCAGCATCGGGATACGAATACAAATGCTAAGTCTTATAATAAAAATCCTGTTCAAGCCGAAACTACGGGAGTCATTGCAGCGGCTGTTTCCCCCTTGCTCCAAACTTTCACGCCCTGTAGCGGACAAACGAAGCCTTGCTAGGTCAAACTGCTTTACAGGCATTATCAGCATCGGGGTACAAATACATTTAGGGAGTCTTATCAAATAATTCCTTTTTGAACCCAAACCCTTCCTTTGTTAGCGACGGGAACACCCATAGTATTTTTGTATTGTGTTGAATAATGGTTATGCTAAGTTTAATGCGGATACATCTAACGGTATGGAAGCAAATTGAACAATTGTATTTTAGGTAGGCTGGCAACATTAATAAATTGGATGCTTGGGGCGGGGACCCCTACTAAATATGTTTATACCAATTTTTGTACAGATATGTCAAGCGAAATTGAAGCAATTCCAAAATTTTTCTTTTTATAAATGTGTTGCCAACAGTGGTCCACTACACGAATCAAGACGGTTCCGTCTGCTATAAGCTAGTCTAGCAAAGATCTTCCAACGACACCTCAGCCTGCTCTATACGGCTTGTGATTCCTGAGATTTATTTCTTGGACATTGACGGCCGAACAGAGTAATCGGGATTTTAAAGTATCTTTCTTTGTTAGCTAGATTATCAAGGAATGTAATAACATTAAACAGAATTCCACATAACTGTGTATTTTAGTTATGGTCAATTACACAATTATTATCTGTGTTACGAGCATTAATTACATTGTCCAAAACATGAATTGATAGATATTTACATATTATTGGTGTCGAGAATATCCCAAATGCCAGAGGATTGGTGCAATATGTGCGCACGTACCGAAAATCCTTTATCCAGCTTCAAAGGTACAATAATTACCGAAAATAATAGACTAATCTTACAAAATCATTGTTGTAATTCTACACTTGTTTATTTTCGTAGAAGCTCTGAATTCAATTTTCATGTCCTGTGCCCATTAAGACATTTTACCAAGATGTTATAAACTATCGAAATAAAAAGTTTCAAAGAATTTGACAGAAAGAACTTTTCAGTTGATTTTGCGCGGGATCTTTTACGAGACATCGAAAGTGGCGGGTGCATTGTCATGCTCTCCCACCAACTTTTACCTTAATTACATTCTAAGTGGTAATAATCTCAAAACTATATTTCAGCGACTCAGAGCAACTCAAATCAAGCTCTATCTATTCCAACTAAACCAAATCTTCAGTTTAAAGAAAATGTAAGGGAGGTATTTTACTGCATTTGTCCGATTTTCACCATGGTTATCTAGGAAATGGTGATGTAAGAATGCTTGCTCAAACAAGTAAAAGGGATTACTACCCATTGCAGGGTAGCGATGACTCAGTGATATAGCGCTCATCTCTGGTGCTTTGTTCCTGTGTTCGATCCCAGTTCATGTCATGTGAGTTTTGTGGTGGACAAACACCATGTGAGTGGATTTTACGGGGTTCTCTCGTTCCCTCCCACTTTCTTCATTCTACCAGTTATCCTATCATCCATACGGCCAAAGTCAAAGTTGCCTAAAGGCTTTTAAAAAATTCAAAGTGCCAGCAGTTTCCACTGTGATTTATCCTGAAAATTGGGAAAACTCAAAACGTGCTTTTGCGGCTTAAAAGAACTAAATCCCAACTCAAACAAATCTATATTAAATTGTAAACTGAGGATGGTGCATTAAGCGGATCTCCTTTTCGTTTCTTAATTAATTTGAAAAGTAAGAGTACTCAAAACTTTTTTCTTACAATTTAAAACAGCCTAAACATAGCTCAAATAAATGCACTGAGAACAATTAAAGATCTGCTTGATGGTGATGCATGGTGGGGGAGTTCAATTCTCGGATTTACTGAACACCTAATTATCGATAGCTATTTTACCACTGATTCCTATGCAACCCACAGTACAGGCAGCTTGGCGAGTTTACTGCAAGTTAGGCGTAAATGAAGATTGGAAGCAAACATCACAACGGGGTAGTTGTAGTTACTAAAAGCTTTTTTATCTTCCAAAATAACAAAAATTTATTCCCAAATGCCAAAAGTAGTTTGGTTCGAAATTCGTTAAAGCAAATACTTAGTAGCAGATGAACACTAATTGATAGTTGTATTCTCATTTCAATGGAGTAAAGCTTATTTTCAGATCACCCATCGCAAATGTATGTCTATTATTTCTGAGCAACGTCAGTGAAAATGAGTTTTCCGTATCATACAGCCAGGTGCGCATATTTGGAAATAAAATATCACCTACTTTTACGCTGTCAATTAATTTACATATTCACAGAGGTTATTTGTTTATGTAGGATATGAGGAACTTCCTACATTATTTTATAAACGATTATTTTTAGTAAATAATTTTCATTATATTAAAAAGAAAGTTAACACTATGCGTACCTCCAGATAATTTAGTTTTATATGTGGGACACAACACTAAAGTATGAGAAAATATCTGGTCAGATTTAATATAGAACTTGCTGTGTTGTGTATGGACCGGGTTGCCGTGCGGTCTAAGGCATTAGGCTAACGACTCGAAGGTCCCGAGTTCGAATCCCGGCGGGGCATGGATGTTTGTGGATTTTAACTAGGTGTATAGGATCGAATCGTGACGGGCCGAAGTCAAAAGTTATTAGACTGGCACATATAAGAAAAAAAGTTTACCTGAAGTTTTTGCTGTGTTGTGATTTGCGGACGCGCTGAAGAAAGTAAACAAACCAAAGGAAGAGCCTTTGTGCTACGCTCGCAGTGATCTTTCACAGAGAAAAAGGAAAACATATAATCCCATGGATGGAAAACTCACACGTGTCAATTTCGAAACATTCCAAGACTATTGGAACTAATGATTAGATATATAGGTTGACTTATCCATTCAAATGAAAACACTGATCGTGTTTAATAATTGTCATACTTAGAGTATATTTTACTGTGCATCTGGGAGTGTGTAAGCTTAAGATCATGGGCGCTCGCAGGAGAAGCCAATTGTCATTTATCTTACCCATGGAGTTTTGCCAGCGAAAGTAAACCTTCGTATATTATTGTAACGGAAATGAATTATGGATTTACTGTTCTGAATATATCAATTAATGTCAGTATTAGTGGGATTTTGTTCCCTGTGTGTAATTTTTCTGACCGTTTCCTAGTAACACACGCCAGAGACGTATTAATCGGGGTCCGGCGGTCCGCTTCCCTGAAATTAAATTTTATGTTAAATTATAACTTTAGACGTAATTATGTATGTCATAGGTACACCTAACACTCAGACACACCTTGGATCCTTCTCCGGAACCATCTTGAATCCTGACACGGGCTACTAATTATGGTACGGAACAGACATATCCTCAATGTGAATATCTACACTAGTGTCCAAATTTAAAGCAAAACGAAGCAATCTCCACAGAAGTAATATATTTCTTGAAACACTTGGTGTTACAGGAAGGTATGCATGAGTAGGGTATACAACGAAATAAAAACTGTAAAGAAACAGCATTTGTACTTGAAAAATACGCAATACAGTTTAATCTCATGGTTGAAATATTACAAACGGATACGAGCCGGAATTATGATAATATCAGAAAACAATAAAGTGAGAAAGCCTCAAAATGGAATTTAATAGGGTACATGGTCTCCCCTAGCAGCGATACAAGTCTAACAACAATGCTGCATATTACGGACAGGTGCAGCAAAAAGATCTTGTGGCAGTAGCTCCCATTATTCATGCGGAGCTATTGTGAGAGCAAAAAATGAGATTGATTGGCCGTAATCACGAAGCAGCTCGCCTTTCTAGGTTGTCCCAAACATGTTCAGTTAGATTTAACTCCGGTTAACACACTGACCAGTCTAAAAGGCAAAAGTTCCAGTTTTTTTAAAAAAAGTCGTCCACCAATACAACTCTATGAGGGCGGGCACAGTCATCGATCAGGAAAATAATTTCTCCCACATGCTGCCGAAACTCTCTCAACAAAATCTTATCGCGTTATCTGGTAGCAGTTTTGCCTTGTCCATTCACCCTGGTGCTTTCGCGTAGAGGCGTTCTTCAGGTGGTGCTAATGCTGGCCCACAGCATAACCCCATCACTTCCGTATTGATCACGTTCAATGATGTTGGAAGGATTATATCCTGTTTCCTATTCTCCCCAGATGATGCACCGTCTAGAATCAGACTAAAGAGTAAAACGCAACTCATCACTGAATAATACGAACGTCCAATTTTCATCTGCCCAATGACTGTGATCTTGACAACATTGTAGACGATTCCTTCTCTGATCAGCGTGCAAAGACACACAAACTACCGGTCACCTTGCATACAGACATCTTTCCTTTAACCTTCTATCCACAGTTTTCCGAGCTATCTGCCTTCCTGTTGCAGCAGCGTGTTCCGATGCCAGTTGGCGGATGCTACTCCAATTGTGGGGCCTGGCTTTTATCAGCAAATAACGATCTTCGCTTCCAGATATAACTCTTGGATGTCCTTGACCGGTTTTCTGGACGTGTCTTCAGTGTCAATCAACAGTCTCTAAGGACGATTAACCACTGAGAAATTTACTATGAGTTATCTGACTACTTTGGTATGTGACTGTGCAGCTTCAAGTCTTCCAATGGTTCTCCAGCGTAAAGCGTCATTTAACAGTCGTCTTTTAGTCATTTCTAAGCTGTTCAGTATCATCTGCCTTCAAGAAACACTGATAATCAGCACCTTCGTATACTTTAGTAGACGTCATTTTTACAGTCTAGGGCTGCAGTTACTTGCTATACTAGCGCTAACTCTTCCTTTCTACCATTAACTATGTCTTTCTCCATTAAAACGGACAGAAATATGTTTTGACCGTGCATAGATATCATACAACATTTTGAACAATTATTTATCACTTTTTGCAAATTTTGCTTTAATTTGGGACACTAGTGTAATTAAGAATTTATGATTTACCGTACAGAATTTCCCCTCACGTTTCGTTTTCAAGATACAGATGACATTATATGTGGAGTATTGAAGGTGATTTATACGCCATAGCAATAGGATTTGTTCTAAATGTGGAAATACTATAAATCTTCATTTGCCCGTTTAGTCTTGACGTGTGTGTTGATACATGAGTTTGTGACAATTGTTTGACCGCAGAAAGCTGGATAAATAAGAGCCTTTGTACTAAATATACCTGCAGTTTACAAGACTTCCACTGACGAAAAAATCTAAATAAAGAATAAAAGGAGACTGTCCAGCAGGAATGTTGTAACATGTTCCGTAATGTATTGCGGTACTGCGAATAAAATAGTATTTAATATATATTGTGTATCCAGAGAAGCGAAATACATTACCGAACATGTTGTTACGACATTCTAGCCATCAAATGTCGATTTTGTCATTATTTACGTATATAATACGTCTTATAGAGGAAAACAATCAGCTTTCACCAAGTAGCCTTATTTCGCCCACACAGGTTTGTCAATATGAGGTTCAATCTATTGCAGTCGATCGTCACATCCGAAATAGCGTATGAATTTTGAAGGGTGTATTGTGTGTGTCTCGTGGTCGTTTGTAATTTTTCTCCTTGGAGTTTTTCAGTGGTTCCCATGTGGAGTAAAAGCTTCAGTAAATTTTAAGGTTTTTAGTGGTAACGATATCACCCTTCGTTAGTGATAATTAAGCTATAATATACACTAATACTTTGTTTGGAAAAAGCTTTACCGGAGTGTGAGGAGAATCATATTTTACAGTATCAAGGGAGTACTAATTTCTCCCATCCGATGGGTCCAAATTTCCAATCCTTAAATTTAACACGATACATTAAAGGACATGAAGAAGGTGCATTAGTTTAGAGGAGCAAAACAACAAACTATAACTCAGTGAAAACTGCGCAATATATCTGCTATTTTGAAGGACTGTACTTCTGCTAGTGAAGGACTGTATTTCCAAGAAAACAAGGATGAAAGCATGTAGAAAATGTCATATTTGATTGCATTAAAGCTGTGTTGATAAAGAAGCAAAAGATCTACTTTTCAACTGCGACATTTGACTGCAATAACTAGAGAGCAGTTTAAACATAAATCTACATTTTCTCTAGATTTCGTGTTTTGAACTTACAATGAATCAGAGTTTTTCTATTTACAGCTCCTTCTTTAGACTAGAAAAATGACATTCGTATTTTAGGGTTAGTTGTTCAAAGACGGCCTGCTGTGCAGAGACGGTTCCTTCGACACTCATTATACATTTACTCATGAGTCACAGCGCTGGCTTCACTGTATTTTACGATTTCAACATCAAGTGTCTCCACTGGAAGTGGGTGCAAGAAAGGGAGTTGCTGTGTCACGTGAGAAGAACACACCGCTCACAAATGCAAAGGCATGTGTAAAATTTATTATTAACTTTTGTTCTGATCTAAAATAAGAGTTTCTTAATAGCTTGTGGGAAACATAATAATTTGGTAATCTTGGAAAAAATAACCATTTTGCTAGAATCATTACTAACTGTAGTATTCGATATCAATGCACTTTCAACATAGGTGGTACACACATCAGGGCCAGTAGCGACTTCGAATGGGGATGCATGTAGGGAAAAAAGATGGCTCTGCCTGTGAAGCATGTGATCGGGGTAAGACAGTCCATACCTGTCTCATGGAAAATCATTATAAATAAATATGGGAAGTTACTGTAGTCATTGGATTCAATGTCTATACCTTCAGTTTCAAGGAATGTGAAAATTAATAAGTCTTGAACCTCACAGGAGCTGAAATGAAAAGAATATATATGTGATGCAAGGAAAGGAAAGAAGATTGGAATCAGGAAAAAGGACTCTCGCAAAAAGATTTTTATAAAATAAGTTACAGATTTCTGTGGCAAGTTTGATGGATAATATTATAAATAGGTAGACGGAAATATTAGTTTCAGCGCAAAAATTGTCAACTGTGGATTAATGAGGGCTGTTTCGGATATATGGTGTTAAGTCGTGAATGTAGTGTTTTTTCCGTTTGTTTGTTTTTGACATGGACAAAAATAGCTTATCAGCTATTTTTTGATAAAAAGTTTTATTATAAAATTACAGACAACTATTACATAATTACAAATAAAGTACAATAAAATATAGGTCCCTACGAGCATAGGCTCACACTACGGAGCAATATACTTAAGATGACAAAATTGTTCTAAAAGTAACTGCATAGAAATAACTTGAAAAAAAGAGGATAGTAACATATTTTAAGTATCTAAAACGTTCCCAGAAATATTTTTTCACAAAAAAAAAAAAAAAAATGTATCTGTAAGAATTTTCCAAAAGTACTTTTTACTTCATTTTTAAATTTCGGAATGGATTTTATAGTCTTTATATGTTTAGGTAAACTATTATAATTTTGACATAAATTATATTTAACACCATTTGTACCGTAAGTGGAAGTACTAATGTTATCAATGATAACTTGGTTTATTTGCCTGGTTCTATATGCATGTACTTATCTTTAAACTGCTCTCTAGTTATTGCAGTCAAATGTCGCAGTTGAAAAGTGGATCTTTTGCTTCTGTATCAAAATAGCTTTAATGGAATCAAATATGACTTTTTCTACATGCTTTCATCCTTGGTTTCTTGGAAGTACAGTCCTTCACTACTGGAACACTCTATATCGTAATAAATGATATATTCGGTACTTGTTGATGAATAACTGCAGTAGCATTTTTTTTCTGTCCCTGCTTAATAAATAGAATTTTCTAGCTTTTCTTCTACGAAGTCTATTTTCAAATTTCTCTCGCACTGTTAGATGTGCCATTATAATTGTAAAATAGTAAATATATTTGGCAGTTTTCACTGAATTTTAGTTTGTTCTTTTGCTCCTCTAAACTAATGCACCTTCTTCATGTTGTTTAATGCTTCGTGTTAAATTTAAGGATTGGAAATTTGGACCCATCAGATGGGACAAATTAGGACTCCCTTGACACTGTAAAATATGATTCTCCTCACACTCCGGTAAAGCTTTTTCCAAACAAAGTATTAGTGCACATTAATGCTCAATTATCACTAACGAAGGGTGATATCGTTATTACTAAAAACCTTAAAAAATCTGAAGCTTTTATTCAACGTATCACTATAAGTAGAAAAACGACAAAAAGACCACGAGACATACACAATGCACACTTCAAAATTCGCGCGTTATTTCGGACGTGGCGATCGACTGCAATAGATTGAACCTCATATTAAGAAACCCCTGTGGACGAAATAAGGCTACTTGGTGAAATTTGGTTGTCTTCCTCTATAAGACACAATATACAGTTATCCGTTATACGTAAATAATGACAAAATCGAGCTTTGATGGCTAGAATTTCGTAACAACATATTGGGTAATGTATTTCGCTTCTGTGGATACACGATATATATTAAATACTATTTTATTCGCAGTACCGCAATACATTACAGAGCGTGTTACAACATTCCTGCTGGACAGTCTCCTTTTATTCTTTGTTATTTATATTTTTTCGTCAATAGAAGTCTTGTAAACTGCAGGTATATTTAGTACAAAATCTGTTATATATCCAGCGTTCTGCGGTCAAACAATTGACACAAACTCATGTATCAACCAACACACATGCCAATACTAAACAGGCAAATGAAGATTTATAGTATTTTCACATTTAGAAGAAATCCTACTGCGATGACGTATAAATCACTTTCAATACTCCACATACAATAATATGTGTATATCGAAAACTAATGTTGATAAAAAAGGCTGTACGCTAAATTATATAGCCTTAATTAGATATACGCTTTGAGGATACAAAGTCTTTTCCGTAGCATAATCAGTAGCCCGTGTGAGGTTTCAAGATGGTTTCTGAGAGGGATTCAAGGTGTGTTTGAGTGTTAGGTGTACACAAAATATACATAATTACGTCTAAAGTTATAATTTAACTTAAATAATTAATTTCAGGGTAGTCGGCCGGACCTCACGGACTCCCTATTAATACGTCTCTGGCCCGTGTTACTAGGATACGGTTAGAAAAATTGCACACAGGAGAACAAAATATCTCTAATACTAATATCAATTGATATATCCAAAAGCGTAAATCTATATTTCATTTCCCTTACAACAATGTACGAAGATTTACTTTCGCTTTCAAAACTCCATGGGTAAGGTAAATGACAATTTGCTCTCTCCTGCGGGCGTCCATGATCTTAAGCTTACACATTCCAAGATACATAGTTTGGCCTGAGCCTTAGATACCTAAAGGCTATACCTAAAATTCAAAATTTCCGGACGCATAGTAAAATATACTCTAGGTATGACGATTATTAAACACAATCAGTGTTTTCATTTGAATGGATAAGTCAACCTATATATCTGATCATTAGTTCTAATAGTCTTGAAATGCTTACCAAATTGGCACGTATGAGTCTTCCCACCCGTGGGGTTGTGTTTTCCACTTTATCTTTGAGAGATCACTGCGAGCGTAGGACAAAGATTCTTCCTTTGGTTTATGTATTTCTTCAGCGTATACGCAAATCAAAACACAGCAAGATCTATATCAACTCTGACCAGATAGATTCTCACACTTTAGTGTTGTCTTCCGCGTACAAAACTAAATTGTCTGGGGGTACGCATAGTGTTAACTTTCGTTTTTAGATAATGAGCATTATTTACTAAAAATATTTGTTTATAAAAAAATATAGAAAATTCCTTAGATCCTACTTAAACAAAGCACCTTTGTGAATATGTAAATGAATTGGCAGTATAAGAGTCTGTGATATTTCATTTTCAAATATGCACACCTGACTCTGTATTCACTATGGATTCACTGTCGTTGCTCATTTTCACGATTCACATTTTCACTCTGAGATAATGTAGGCATACATTTGCGATGGGCAATCTGAAAATGAGCTTCTGCTCTTCGTGGAAATGAGAAAACAACTACCAATTAGTGTTCTTCAGTCACTAAGTATTTACTTTAGCGATCTTTGAAACAAAATAATTTTGGCATTTGGCTTTATATTTTTGTTACTTTTGAATGAAACCTTCATTTACGCCTAATTTACAGTAAGCCCGCCGACCTGTCCTGTACTGTGGGTTGCATATAAATCAGTGATAAAATAGCTAATAATAATAATGATAAATGGTGAAAATATATGAAAGAAAAGTCGGTCAGAGCTGAACTTGAAATAGATACAGGACGTAATGCTTTTCAGTTCCTTACTCTTTTCTTCAGGTTCTAAATAGAAGCAACTAATTTACGATTAAACTAAAATTCCACAGAAAAGCACGTAAAGATGGGTAATCATGAGCTCCACAGCGTTGTCTGGTGAAAAATCGCAACTCCAGTTCATTACTATATAGTTTGAATCTAGACAATGAAATCCAACAAAGACATCTTAAGCTTTGGAGGAATTAATTAACTTTGAAACACGGTTAGTTCTCATGGTTTTTGTACCTTTCAAGGCATCCTACGGGATTTTGGCGGGCCTAGAAGGATGCCTTCTCCTATGGACCTTTTACTGACATAAGCCAATAATCACTTCTTCGTTGAGAAGTATCATTTTATCCTTTCACAGAATGGTCCATAAATTACTATTGTAGAATAGACCCTCACCGCCCTAGATCTATATTGCGCTGAGAAAAGAAACCTCACACTTCAGAGGTTTCTTGTAGCGGGTTTTCTTCCAAGGCGATGTCCCTCTTCCCGCTATTCCTCTCCATGGAATATCATCGACCCGGTTGTTACAAGACGTCCTGCGTTGTCGTAAAAATACCTCGTATCTTCTTTTGGTAACTATTACAGGGGATAGAACATCAAGGTAGCCAGAAAGTACTTTCGCTGACAATTCAGCATGTCCGTTTGGAATGGGAGAGTTTCAAACAAAAATATTTGTAAGTAACTGCTTTTGGGTATTTTTAAGACTAAATCATTTATACCATTGTTAAACTATAAGCATGAGAGGCCAACTGTTACTTTCAAGTAAAATTAACACTAACAATTTCATTGTCAATTCGATTATTCTTTTGAATTTAACATTATAAAATAAATGAAGTACCTTATTAAATAAATGTCAGTAAATAATTGTCAGACAATAATATTACCTTCTAACATAAACTCTACAATAAACTAATTCCAGGTACGGTGTACTACAACGTTTCTGAACCCTTCGGATGTTTTGTTGAATAGTTTCAGAGATTGCGTGTTGAAAATAATTACAGGTGAAAAGTTATTGTGTAGTTCGCAATTGAGCCATTCCATGTCAAATCAGTCAGAAAAAAGTGAAATGTCACCCATAGTTTCCGATTTTGATGACATTTAACACACTGATTCTTGAAAGGGTTCTTAGTGTAAATTCCGAGTTACAGATTTCTAGACCACCTGTATCCAGAGTTACAGTGCTTCAAAGTTGGCATGTTTTCTCCTCAAATGTTGTCGCGACCAACACTTTACGGAGACGCATTCATTTGAATTTTTTTTAAAGTCATGATCTATGAATTGTAAAAGACAAGATTAGGCGTTTTTTGTGTAAAATTCATCGGAAAATCCGAATTTGATAACAAAATTGTGGTAGAGCTAATAATGTTTGAGATATATGTTTATGATTGCGAAAAAAAATCAGTTTCTGAAATAGTGTTCACCTTGCGACATAAGACCGTGAATATCTCAAAAGGAACACCAGATACAGATATGAGACTTACATCATTGAAAAGACCAGAAATTTTACTATAGAGTGGTGTAATAAAAATAGTGTTTTTTTGGTGGGATTTATATATTGTTTTTATATAATTATTTAGCCTATATATAGTTACGTTGAGTTTCCAATATAACACCATGAATATCTCAGGAGTAACACCAGGTGCAGATTTGGGACTTGCGCCCTTGGAATGACCATAGAATTTTCTATAGGGAGACGTAATGAAAACAGTGAGATCTCAGTGGGAACTCCATCTACAATGCACTTTTTGTTTTCGTTTTAACATACATATAATTAAAATTTCGCTGTTGGACCGGTTCTAGATGCTAAACGGTCAATCAGACAAACATTAAGCTTTATATGAATGTGGTTAACGACATGTGGAAGAGAAATATTGAATAGACAATTTCAATTTAAACCTCTCAAAGTGTTTTTACACTTTATAGACACTTTACAAGCACTTTATGAACATATACATATTACAAATTATGTACAGTTGTAAGGCAAGTGCATGTGCAACTTGACACAACAGAAACTAAGAATGAACAAATATTAAAATGTAAAGATATTAAGTTAGAAACATGAAAACGAAAGCTGGCCAAAAACATTTTGCTTTGAACCAGATTTAAGAACTTTAGAAAGACAAAAACAAGCATTGTAATTTTTAGTGTTTAATTTGCATAATTTCAAAGTGTTTTTTGGCTTCAATTCAAAAATATTTCTTCAGATATATTTCATAGTGTTTCAGTGTATCACACAGTAGTTCTTCAATGCAAAATTCAAAATTGGCAGTGGGAAATACATCTAAAAGTGACTGTGACTAGAGTTTTAAGAGTGAACTGACGACTATGGCGGACTGTAACCATAGCAACTTATAAATAACTGATCTTAAAACATCAATTATTAAGACAGATAGACTGTAAACTGTATAATAAATATTATTTTAAAAAAGAGCAATTTTTAAAATGAACGCGCAATAGATGGGCATAATTAGCCAAGTCCGCGCTACATTACAAAATGCGAATACGAATACAAGCATTGTAAAATATTGGAATGAATTTCAATTTAAAACTGAATTCTTTGAGACTTGTTCTTCAGACAAAAGATTATACTTCGATAAGTACTGTTTCAAACACAAGTGATATTATTTACAGGTGATATTTAAGCATGAGAAATTAAAAAGTCCAAATGTAGCAAAATCATGAGAAGAAACCTATGCATCAGAAGCATTTTTTTATTTGGTTTTACGATTATACAGGGTGAGTTTTTAAAAAGTGCCACGCCTGAATAATTTTCAAACTATGCAAAAATTCGAAAGTCTTTTAACGGGAACAGATACCGACTGGAGGGGGACATATACCAATGTATAATTCATAGTCATTGGGTTAACAGTGTTGCCAACCCAACATCAACTTATGTTTTTTTAAATGGGATGATATACATTTTATTTCATAATCTCAATTGGCGTCTCAAACAAAGGTAAATAATATTAAAATTGCAACTCAGTTTTGAAAACTGTACGAGTTATAAGACGAAATATGTTGAAAGTTCAGAGCCCATAGCCCATTTATATCCATTGTGTAGTACATGGAGAGTAATTGTGCACATGGAGTGAACTAAGACATAGGCCTATTTATTGTGACAGAAAATCAAATGTCCGAGATGAACAGTGTTGCTATAGTGCGGAAGAGAAAATTCATTTTTTAAATTATTGAATTACTGAAAAAAGACCCATATAATTCTATGCCGACTAACATATTTTGCAAATATGTTTATCACAAGAAATATTTTCCCTTCTATTCGAGGTCGATATGTCAAGTACAGGATACTTGGTTGAAGTTGGCAACGACGCGCCAAATTTCCTTTTCTCCCTCCCTTTGAACTAAACTTTTGAAAAATGACAAGCAGCATGACTTAGAACATGATAAATTATAGGTTGTATTCAACCATAGAGCTATTATAAATAGAGGTAACATAGAAGACGTCACATCAAGCCAAATTAAGGTTCAGCGGCAGTACTGCCTCATTAGTACTGTGAGGACTTCCTTTTCAAGTAATACTGATGTAGTGGTTGTGCTCCTCTGCATTTTATAATTGTCAATTATCTGCGAAAGAGCTATTCTTTCGAACAACGATAGCAATTTTGAGGGGCTCGTGCGCGGTTCTCATGAATAACTTTCTCTTCCCATAAGAATGAATGAAAAGGCAATACTTGGAAAAGAGGGCCTCTAAAGATGAGGCCATTCAATGTGGTTGTAGCGCCTCGTCCCTTCCGTCAATATGCTTGTTAGTTCTATAAACTCTTGCTCACAGAGCAGCTCAATACGTTGAATGCAGCTTATTAGATATAAATATAGTGTTTATAAAAACAAATGTTTATAAAAACGATGTATATGAATCGTTTTTAATTATTTATGGCGTTATAGTGACTTGTAATACAAGGGGGTGCTGAAAAGTTCCTGGCTTTTCCAAGGAAAACAAGTGTCAGAGGTCCGAGATTACATATTTATTCAACGTTGAGATTAATGCACTTTCGACAGCGTTGTTGAAGCTTTTCTAGCCCATTCAAAAAAATCCCTTTGATTGTCCCTCAAACCAGGTCTCAGCAGCCTGTGTGACGTCAGAAATGTCCTGAAAGCAGTGATCCTTGGGGTGTTTTTTCAGGTTGGGAAATAGAAAATAGTCAAAAGGGGCCAGGTCTGGGGAGTAAGGTGGGTGGTGGACCAATTGGAATCCCAGGGTGGCCAATTTGGCACCAACAATGTTGGACTTGTGTACGGGTGCATTGCCGTGCAACAACATGATCACTTTTGTGAACTTGCCGTGGCGTTTCCTCTTAATTGCCTCTTTCAGCTGATCTAGAAGATTAGCATAATACTGTCCGATGATAGAGGCGCCATTCGGTAGGTAGTCCACCATTATAATGCCATCTTTGTCCCAGAAAACGGACACCATGGCCTTTTGGGCCGATTTCTGGGTGCGGAACTTTTCGGGCCGAGGGAACCACTATGGCACCATTCCTTTGATTGTTCCTTGGTTTCGAGATCAGAAATATGGAGCTATGTTTCATCCTCCGTCACTAGTCTAGCCAAAAGTCCTTTGTCTTTTCAAAATGGGCCAAGGTGGCTTTGGATGCTCGACGCGTTCCTGCTTTTGATCCGGACTCAGAAGTTTCGGCACCCATTTCGCTGAAAGCTTGCGCATGTTTAGGACTGTGGTAATACTCAACTCGCTCCCTGGAGATGGCCAGTATGTGAGCAATCAGTTTGGCGGATATTCGACGGTCTTCAAGAATCAGCGCATGGATAACATCGCATGTTTGCTGGTCTGTTGAGGTTGACGCGCGTCCGCTGCGGGGCTCATCTTCCACCGTGAAATGGCCAGTCTTAAAACGTGATATCCAGGTTTTTACACAGCTGTATGAAGGACACTTCTCCCCCAGTGTTTGGCACATCTCCATATGAATTTCCTTTGCAGACTTTCCCTGTAGCCATAAGTACTTCATAACGGTCCTCAGATCCGACGACGTGAAACTTCCTCGTGCCTCTTCCATCTCACCTTCTACCTACAATGACATATGTTGCACAATTAGGAATCAATTGATTTTAACACAGTTACATATTAAGATATGAGGCTTTCATATACCGACAATTTTATTTGTCTACTTCAAGGGACCAAAGCCAGGAACCTTTTAGCATCCCCTAGTATTATTGTAGAGCATGGATTTCAGATCGTAATAATTGATAAATGCACTAACACCTGTATATGTTGTGGGTTATTTCTTGTTGGAAAATTCAATAAATCAAGTGAAAGGACACAATAAACCAACATGTTCAGACAATAGCATCAGCAGCGACAATAGAGAAGTGCACAACAGATATTGCAAGTTCGAAATTTAAACAATAACTATAAAGTAATCTCCAAGAAACACCCTCCTATTAAAACAAGGTCAGTCGCACGAAGCAAGAATACGAATCATAACATTAAAGGGCTCTCTTTAGTACACGTCGGTCGTTGCATTTGTAAGCATAAATGGAGCAATCAAAAATGTGGTGTCTGTGAAAGGTGACATCTATCGCATATAATAAAATAATACCTAACATGGCTTCTTTCGCTATCACTCACTCGACATGAATGATGTCCGTGTTTTGGTGCAAAACATCAAAGGTGATATAGAATAAACATGATTCAGGTTCATGAAGCTGTGATCTTTCTCGTTCGAAAAAAATCACGCTCGACGTGGGTTAAAGTAATAGGCCTTAAAGTGTCAAAACTAAACTTCAAAATAATTAATTTATCCAACAATGCAGAGAGACACGAACAAGTTCCCGTTTCACATGCAATAGAATTGATATACTCTACATCAAAATAATCAACAAGTGATATAGATGGCATTCAACCCTAAGACTTCGAACACTTCACATGGAACAATCCAAATAAATATAAAGTGCAAGCAGTAATTTATCAGACACATGGAAAGACAGCGACCCAATAGATGTGCAACCTTTTAAACTTTTCTCCAGCATCATTGACAACATTTTGCTAAATCAACAATTAAGTACGTATTGATGAGAAACTCATAGAGAAATGTCATGACATCATGTAACAATTATCTACAACAAATGCGAGCAAACAATAATGCAGTAATATAATGTTGCTTTTTTTGAAATGGTAGTATCTAAAGTATACACGACCCGTTCAACCAAGTGAAGCGGAAAAAGAAGTCTTGGATTCGTACTTTTTTGTTTAAAGACTAACTTCAAGCGATGTTGGTTGAAGAAACAACTCAACTTTAGTATAACCAAATTAATGTGGTGATATCTACTATTAGATTTGGCTCCGTAGCTTTGGTTATGTGTATTATATTATTTGATATGGATTTAATTAATAACCTCAAGATCAGTTGTAAATTTTCAATTGTCAGAACCAAGATCACAAACACATTGATTAAAGCGTACAAGTTGAATATATGACTGCACTACATATTCACTTTATATTATTGCGTGTAGAGACACATTTTGTTCATACAACTTGATCTACTTTGTTATACAATGTTGTTTAAAGTGTTCGAAATAAGATAAACTTTACGAAAATATTGTAGTTCGAAATACTGTCCATTACATTAGTCTGCTTGTAATGGAATATTCGGAAGCTTAGAAATGCAAATTGTTTTTAACACAACCGCCAAAGTATATAATTTTTCGGTGATTAGAAATTCAATGCCGTTTTTAGTTACTTTATTTTTTATGCTGATGTGAATGTTCGATATAATAATAATTATTATTATTAATATTATTGAATTTTCTATCTCAGAGAAGGACTTTACTAATTTTTGAAGAATTAATATAGGAGAAACTTACTCCTAAAAATTTACAGCGTTGGCTTCATACATAAAATTCTGTAGCTTTATGTAACTTCATCTATTGAATATATTTTTTAGTTTTGTTATAAATAAATCGTCAACTTGTATGCGTCAGAAATGATTCACTGTTGAAAATATTAGTATAATAATCAATAGAGGTTCGTTCTTTCAAGCATTATTTACTACTATGAGTGCATTGAAGTAGGGATTGCGATTTAAAGGAAATTAAGCTTCTTATGGCCTAAAGGAAATACAAATGTCTGATTGAAGCATGGTATTAGTATAGATGTGCTATGTTCTGTTTTATTCTATCACTTCATTGCTTCAGTGATGAGATTTCAGAGTGGTTTGGACTGGACAAACCCACTCAATGTGACCAGAGAAAATCAAACCACTGCTAAGAGGTTTCGTTAAAAAGTTTCAAGTAAAATACAATGTTCCTTTTAGGGGGTTGCGAATAGAATGTGAACCAGAAGAAACAAAATTCTCGATTCATGTCAAAAGTGTAAAGGCACTCAAACTTTACGATGTTGAACGACAAACAGAGAAAAACTCTACAGATTTGATTGCATTACACTTGTCGGATATCGACCAGTGTCAATAGGTATCGCGCAATGACATTTTCGAACTTAATATTTTAATCTGCCAAGCTTTAATGCACGTTTTCTGAATGAAGTGAATCCCTTTCTCATGTTTTAGGAATAGCTTTGAATGTCAAAATATCGTACTATGCCAATGTCGACCGATGTTTAGTCAGAACGGACAACCATGATCGGTATCCGCGTTATTAGTTAGTTATCCTTGTGCTGCTAGGTAAAGTTGCCTAAAACCGTAAACAAAATCTAAATCGAGCATCTCTGGACCAGTTGTTAACGCCATGGATTTAGAACATGCAAGATGATTCCGAGCAGTACTTCTCCACCAGTGTCGAGAAGGTTGAGTTAGGTGAGGTTAGATCATTTTAACATCATTATTGTAATACTTCCTTCTTTTAGAAAATATCTCATAGTGACATCTGAGGCATATTTTAAAAGGAAATACTTACATCGATGTACAGTTGGTATGCAAAGAAATAATGTTACCGGTTCCTCCACCGAAAGCACAAATGTTTAAACTTCAATGATAACAAATTGATACAACGCGTACACTATTCACAGTTTCGATTCATTGCTCTAAGCAACGGTGATTCGTTTCTGTGACGAGTGATGTCAGAGAACCAAATTACCGTTATTTGGAACAGTGAGTTAAAAATAAAATGCAACATGTAAGCACCAACTAGAAAAAATATCTGTAGACATATTGTAAAAGTTTCATTATTATCCTAATGTAAAGTAACCTAATCTAACCCATGGTAAAACCACTCTTATAGTTAACTATGGTAAAATGATAAAAGTCGATTTTATGTTCATAAATCATTAAAGAACATAAAGAACCGTATCTATATAATTCAGTCTATTTAATGCTGATGAAGCAAGAGTTATAATAAATACAGCAATTGATAATATAGTGACTCAGAATGCATGTATAACGAATATAATTATTCGAAGTACAAACGCTGCAGAGAATTAGCCAGGGTACATTAAATCCAGTCGACTGGTGATGTTAGAGACTGTATATATTCATCTGTTATTCAACTGTGTGAAGTGCCTTACCTCCTCTTGAGTTAGAGTGAGAACGTCGTCCAATTTAAGTGACTTTTCGAGTACCCTAAGTTGTGGCGAATTGATAAGCTTCTACAACACCGAATTTACGTGAAATGCCGGCTTGAGAGAGAAAATTTTGTCCACGTATTATCTTGTCCCCGTCAATGCAATCTGAACTGTTACTTAAGGGGCTGGAATTACCACATTTTTCACAGGAAGTATTAGTTTGCAGTAGGCCACCTTCGAAGGAAAATGAAAGTAACATTTCTACATTTATTAATAACAGTTTTTAAAAAAATCACAGAGTTGGAATAGCGTCTGAACCACTATATTTAACTCCGCTTATGTGAGCAATCTTTATTTCTTACAGTATTTTATATTCCAATTTGATAGTCACATCATTGTCAATTCAAATAGGAGCTATGAACCATGTACACGCTAAATTACAATAGAGCTCCTAATTACTATGAACAATGGCTCTTGATTCTAATAATAAATGAAAGCTCCTTAAAACCTAATTAAACTTTTGTGTATGAATTGAACGGTTTAATAAACGAATAAATAAACTCTTCTCAGAACGAAACAACTGTGAAACAGGAAAATAAATTGAGGCTAACCTCATCATCACAGCAGGTTACATTTATTAACACTAATACTACTGCTGAATAAATTGAAAAAGAATTAAAGCATATGCTCGAAGTGTCCGCCATCTAAATCACTACACATAAACATTCGTTTTGTTATGGATCCTACCGCTGCATCTATATGATCACGAGGAATCTGTTGGCATGCCTCAAGTAAACGTTCTTTCATATTTTGAGGTGTTGTTGGCTGTGTTCTATAAACATGGTCTTTAAAGTAACCCCAGAGATAAAAATCAATAGGTGTTAGGTGAACGTGCTGGTCAATTTATGGGACCCCCACGTCCGATCCATCGTTGCGGACACATATTGTTTAGTGCAACCCTTGACACACCAGGGTTGTGCGCAGGACAACCATCGTATTGATACCACATAAATTCTCTGACATTAAGGGGTATATCCTCCAAGAGAACAGGCAAATCGTTTTCGAGGAATTCTCTATTTCTAGCACCTGTTAAGTGCCCGTCAAAGAAATAGGGTCTAATTATCGTACCATTCAGCAGTCCGCACCATACGTTAATTGACCAGGGATGCTGATGTTCTACAGCTCTAAGCCACCTAGGGTTTTCAGGTGACCAATAATGGAAGTTGTGCTTATTTACAGCACCGTGGTTGGTGAATGTTGCCTCATCACTAACAACACTAAAGTGAAGAACCTTTCATCTATAGATTTTTCTATACCCCACCGACAGAAGCTAATTCGCTTCTCACTATCACCTACATCTAATGCTTGGTGTAGAGAAATGTGGTAGGGATGATAACGATGTTGTTTAAAAATTCTAACCACAGTTCGCTGACTAATGCCACGACCTTTTGATATCTCACGAGTACTCACACTCGGGTCAATGTGAACAGCTGCCAGTACATCTACTTGGGCATTTGTAGCAGCAACAGTTGAAATGCGATATCGATTGTTCCAAGGATCCACAGATTCTCTTCCTCGTACACGTTTATGTAGATTAGTAAATGAACGTCTGCTTCTAGGGCGCCTTAATGGGTATCTTTGTCTATACAACCTTGCAGAAAGTGTGGCATTTCTCCCACATTCTCCGAAAACTAATAGCATATCCACCAATTCATTTCGCTCTTGGTCCATTTTAAGATAAGCTAATCTTGTGTTATAGATTAAATAATTTCAAACAGCGAAACCTTTTATAAAATAAATTTTTCTTCTACTTCGTATTAGCCCAGTCCGATCTAACATAAGAATGAAATGATACAAGCATGAAATGTTTATATTTAATAAATATTAAACAAACAATTATCAAAGTTATTGTTCAACTGTTTCTCATGTTCTAAGTCATGCTGCTTGTCATTTTTCAAAAGTTTAGTTCAAACTCTTGAACTTTCAGAGGGAAAAAGGAAAATTTAGCGCGTCGTTGCCAACTTCAACCAAGTATCCTGTACTTGACATATCGACCTCGAATAAAAGGGAAAATATTCCTTGTGACAAACATATTTGTTGTTAGTCGGCATAGAATCATATGGGTCTTTTTTGAGTAATTCAATAATTAAAGAAAAAACGAATTTTCTCTTCCGCACTATAGCAACACTATTCATCTCAGACATTTGATTTTCTGTCACAGTAAATAGTTCTATCTCTTGGTTCACTCCATGTGCACAATTACTCTCCATGTACTACACAATGGGTATAAATGGGCTATGGGCTCTGAACTTTCAACATATTTCGTCTTATAACTCGTACAGTTTGCAAAACTGAGTTGCAATTTTAATATTATTTACCTTTGTTTGAGACGCCAATTCAGATTATGAAACAAAATGTATATCATCCCATTTTAAAAAACATAAGTTGATGTTGGGCTGGCAACACTGTTAACCCAATGACTATGAATTATACATTGGCGTATGTCCCCCTCCAGTCGGTATCTATTCCCGTTAAAAGACTTTCGAATTTTTGCATAGTTTGAAAATTATTCAGACGTGGCACTTTTTAAAAACTCACCCTGTAGATCATAATGTAGTATATTTGTCCTATCTGAAAACAGATTTACATGTAGGCAGATATTATCTAACCTACGGTGGTTTGTGTTACGTTGTTATAACTTAAGCCAATCTCAAAGCTCTACCGACTGATTTTACATAAAAGGAACGTAACACAGTATGTTTGTGTTTGTACCAAACGTCATTCAGGCTACAAAATATACTCAAAATATTGTCCATCTATGTCCAGAACAGTTCACAAGAATAATGGGGATGCTGTGGGTCAGTTGTAGAGTGCTATCTCTGATTCGTGGCTTTCCCCTTTGAATACCGGCCTGTGTCATGTGGGAGTTTGTGGTGGACAAACTTCGTGTGCGTGAGTTTTATCGGTTTTTCCTCCCACTTTCTTCATTCGATTAACTCTCCCCTCATCATCCATTTGGTCTGAGCCGAAGTTGCGTAAAGATTTTACATAAAATCTAAGTTCAAATTCAAGCTTAGAACAGTGTGCAGCAGTGCTTCACTAACCATTTTCATTCGTGTGTTAGATACCACTGTTGTTATACTCATCTTTCGATTGTCACTTGTTTGGATGTTCACTTGATAAAACTTCCTGATATGGCATGGAATAACTAAATTCTATTTTTCCTATCGATCGACAGTGTGGACAGAACGACACAAAATTATCGAAAATGTGTTTTTGCCCTTTCCATTTGTTTTTCTTTTCACATATGGCGCGAATAAACACTTGTTTTATACACTTGTCAGTCTGTAGTCTATTAGTATTTAAACGAGTCACGATCAATTACAAAACGAGCGGCTATATGTATACAAGAACCGACGAAAGAAAATCTTCATTCTCCTTTGACATCCACCGATTGTTACATAGTCTTAAAAAAAATTTCGAAGCATTCCTGGAAAAAGATCGGCAACCATAGCTGCCTGAGCATTTCCAGTAGCTTGGCTAATGAAAAAAAAATAGTCACTATTTAATATTCAGGAATACTGGGAGCAAAAGGAGAAATAAGAGAAGCGTGAGCGAGATTTGAACAAGAGCTGATTAGTTAGTCTTACCGACTGCACTAAATTTACAGACATAGAAGTGATCAGCTCCAAACAGTATTGAAGGTCAGAAGTGCGTTGTCTGAACCCCGAAGATACAAACTAAGTTGTTCCCACGACTTACTATACATTTTAATCACTTGCACATTTTTCAACTAGGGATCGGAATTCCCATTCACTCAGAATATTTTCCATTTCTTTTAAAATGAGAAGTATAGTCAAGATGGTGGCAACAAATACTTGATCAGAATTGCGTTCACGGCTACGATGAAAAACAGTTTTCTTCACTTTGCGCATGCGTAGAAGTGACAATTGAATCCATCCACCTCAGCACAAGAAAAGTCTGCGATTTTCCTTGATTTCAATGAAACAATATGAAATACTAAAACTTCTGCGGAACTTCTTTACTACGAATTCCTAGCAATGTGTAAAAAAATTAACAGTGCAAATTCGTCCAAACATTCGTCGGTTGCGTAAAGGTAAACGATATTCAGAAGTTCTAAATCATGAGATTTGCTAATTCTGTCATATTCTGTGTACTGGCATTTTACAGAACTCTGGACGTCTCATACACAAAGTTATCGACGTTAAATGAGATTATCACTAATCTTTACCACAGATAAACAGCTTATTAATACTCTCTGATGCCAATTGCGACCAATTAGGGTCAGATCTTCAGGGAAAAAATGCTTGAAGCTTACAATCTGATTCAAACTATAAGTGAACTAACTCGGGTTACAGACGAAAAGGAATAAGTTAATAGACCTAGTTATTACAGATAATATGGATACTATCAATGGAGTAAATGCTCCAATGGGTAATTCCGATTATTCTCTTCTGTATATATGTTTAAATATATGCGTGTCCGTAAAAATCAAATTATATTTATAACTTATTAGAATTTCTGTGCATTTGATGAAAATAAATTCTATGAAAGTGCACGGAGTATCAATTGGAATGCAATCGAAAACTTCAATGCATTAGATAAAAAAAAGGAATATTTTGTACAGAATTCACTAACTCACATCTTTGACAAACATGTGCCAACTCGTACAGCTGAAATAACTAAGCAACCATTACTCTTCATATCGAGCAATACAAAATTACTTATGAAATTGACAGACAGAGCTTTTAGGAAATATAAACGAACCAAATTACAAATACATTGGGATGAATATAAGCGACTACGTAATTTTGCAACATCTGGTATCAAGCAGGAGGAAACAGCGTATTTTTCTTATTACATTAACGAAATGTGGGTGGAATAAATTGTGCGAGCTTGATCTAGCTAAAAGTAAAGTAGTACATACACTCCGTGATGTTCCACAAGATCCCGATATAATAAATAATCACTTTGCTAGTGTATTCAACACTGTCTCAATTGATAACAATTCTCTTCGTGAAATTATATTTTTTTAGTACTCATAGTAAGAATGGCATGAACAATTGCTTTGTTCTAAAACTGATTGAAGATGCAGAAGTGCTGAAGGCAGTGAACATTAAGTCAAATGCTGCTGCTTTTGACTGAATCCTATCGAAAATGTGGGAAATAGCTTTATCTTTTACCCTCTCTCTTACACATATTGGGTTGGTGCGAATGAACACAGGGATCGACTGAGGGAACGCGTCTAACGCTATAAACTCTCTATATACGTCCATCAAACAGGCCGGGGTACCAAGACAGTCAGACGGTTGCTGAACAGGGTCATATGAAAGTGCCCAATGGAGAACACACAATTGCGAGTGATTTTTTATGAATTCAAACTGGGCAATCTGTAGAGCAAGCCGAAAAAGAACATTAACAGTGCATTTGGGACAGGAATGGCTAACGAACGCACCATTTGCCGCAGGTTTGTCAAATTGCGTTCCCTGTTGAAATGGATTTTGAAGTATTTTGAAATTTGAACGCGACATCTATTCTTTTGTTACTCTATGCCTGAGATTTGAGATATAACGCACTTTCTACGTGTTCTAAGGTCTGACGTCATATCCAATGGTTATACAGTATTTTTATAGTTCTACCGGATTGTTGATGATCTGGTAATAAAAAGAAAATCTAGAATCAGCTGTTGTTAAACTGACTTGTGACCAGCGACAGGAATGGAACCTTGTGAGAACATGAGTTAACGTGTGTGCAATAAAAAAATACCGAACCTGACTTACCTAACTTCCACATGCGTTTGTTCACTAATTTATTAAATTTCCTGGGTTAACTATAGTAGTGACGCACCAATTTTTAGAAATTTACAGGAGGAATTGAGATAATTGTGTGATGTTTGAGAGTATTAGAGAGGTAAATATTGATGTTGGTAACATTTGAAGTGAATAATGATATAGTTTTAGTGTGTTTTGAAGATGTTTTAGGACGCACTGCATGTTGTGGCGAAAGGAACTATTTTGCGTAGAGTTACAGTTGTTATGTGGAAGGCGGGAAGGCAGTGTTGAAATGGCGTGTCTTTGTGATGATTATGACATTTCTTGCGTTATTGTTATTGAATCGTATGGAAACGACAAGGGAAAGTGCATTTTGAAGGTTATTTAGCAGAGGATTTATGTAAGGAAAGGAAAAGGTCCCGAAACAATTGTACAAGACTTTCTAATGAAAATTGGGAGAGTTAACACGCCTGTGTGCTGAAGGTAAGTGTGAATATGTGTCAAAATATATTTTGTAAAGATACATGACCGCACCTAACTTTACCTAACCTCCATGTTCATATGTTCAGTAATTTAAGATAATTTACGAAAAAGGAACATAAGGAATTATTAATAATAAATATGAACATATAAAAATACATTTTGTAATGATACATGACCGCACCTAACCTTACCTAACCTCCACGTTCATATGGTCATTAATCTAAGATAATCTACAAAAAGTGCAAGAAAACAATTGCGTAAACCGCTCGCCTCCCATGAACACGTAATGTGTGTGTTTTAAGTGATTTTGGTTTCGTTTTAGTGATTTTAAAATTAGTGCGGCACTACTATAGTTATGCCAATTTTCAAATGCGTTTCTGTATATAAAAAAACAGAAAAGTTATTTTCATTAAGAAAAAATAAAAAACTACACCAGGATTCGATCCCGGGTTTCTTCGATTAGTTTTCCGACACGCTACCAATACGCTAAATTGACAACTGGGGGCAACTCCTTGGAAGTAATATTACTGTTAAGAAGTAATGTGCATGCGCGAGAATGGCTCAGCCTCGGGTGCTCATCCTGTCTCTAGTCGTAAGTTTAAACTGTTTGTGTTTTGAATAAAACGGATCACCTAAGATTTGGTGTGTTGAGAACTATTACAACTGTACTTTTAATGGATGGATAGGTGTATTATTAGGTAAATAGAATTTCTAAGGAGGAATTACTTTATTTTTTATAAGATATTCAATGTAGATGATCCAGAATCGATTCCAGGTAACTCTGCTCAGAATATTTTGAGGATATGCATGATATTGGTAATGGTATCGTCAACAATATAAATAACTCTACTTTTTCTATGAAGTTTTGTGTTGTTGATTCAACGTAATGATGTTAGACTTTGCATGTGGTTTTATGGGTAGAATATTTTAGTGATGCTAATATCTTTGCATTAAACTGTTGTGTTATTTCTGTGTAATCTGTCATCAAGGATGTCTGTCATGATGTTTTGTATTTGTCGTTGTTCTATTTTTCTACGGCTATTCTTTAGTATCTGCACCAAACTTACTGCTTAAATGAAATGCACCTGATACAGATAAATATAGTAGCATTTGTGTTGGAAAGAAATCTAATCTATGAAATAAAATTTATTCGCTTGTGCATGCTACATGTTAAAACCTAATCGCATGGAACCTATATCAGGTAAACTAAGGAAATGATGCTACGGTGTGAATTTTAGTCTGCTACAATATAGAATTGTGACTAAATAATTATGTAGATTGGAATTAAAAATTAATCTTGTTTTTCTTTGAACTTATGTTTATTTTTAAATTGTTCCATGGGTGAAATATTTACTTTAGATTTTACTTTACGTTACGGCCATTTCGTACATTTCATAGTGGAACAATTGTTGGTGACTCGGAAATGGGAATTTCGAACCTACATTAATATTACTATTTACATAGATTATTTGTGGCAATTTAGTGATATCGGCAACACATTTTACGGAATAATCATGGCTTTATCAATGTTTCAATTTCAACCATTTGATGGTGAAACAGATAATGTCGATAACTACCTTTCTATTTTCTTATTTCGCTCTAAAGTACATGATGTGAAGGAAGAAATAAAGGCCGCGTTACTGTTAACATCAGTCGAAAGTTGAGTGTATGATAGAATGCAACAATATTGTAGTCCCAATTGTTGCCTGACTTAACATTTGAGGAATTACAAAGTATGTTAGTGAAACGTTTCAAACCCACACAAAATCTTGGAACAAACAGGTTTGTTTCTCACCAAACAATACAACAGCAAGGGCAAACAGTAAAGGAGTATATTGATCATTTGAAAAAGTTGGCTAATAGTTGCAATTTTGGTGGCTATCTATCTGAAGCATTAACGAATTAGATTATTTTTGGTGTTAATGACAACTCATTAAGAAAACGTTTGCTTTCGATAGACGATTTAGATCTTGATAAAACTTTATCAGTCTTCACACAACATGAGAGTGTAGAGAAATATAGTTATATCTTATCAAGAAAGCTGAAAGATTTTGTCATTAATCAAACGGAAGTTAACGTTATTGCTAGGAATGGTGTACCTAGGGTTAATGCTTCTAACCAAAAGTTTCTTGCAAAGCTGATAATGAATTGCAAATTCTGCGCCAGGAATCACTCTAGAGGTTCCTGCCCAGCATTTAAGCAAAAACGTTTAAAATGTGAAGCAATAGGACATTTTAGGATCCGTTGTCGAAATAACACAAGGGATAACAATTATATACCTAGATCTCATTCTAGGCCAGTTCATACACTTACGTCCGACATAGAAGATCAGTCGGTGAATAACTTTCAATGTATTTTAGGGCTTGATGAGTTTTTGGTAAATTCTGTGGAATCAATGTAAGATGTACAATGTGAATCACCTGCATTGTCTATGAATTTTCGAACATATCACATAGCTTTTGATGCACTAGTTGACACAGAATCTTGCCAAAATATTATCGAACAAAAGTGCTGGAATCAATGAAACTAGAAATAAATCGAACATCTAACGAATCAATTGTAAAGAATATTGGTAATAATCCATTTTCGATTATCGGATCATGTAGATTACCTTGTATATATATATATAGAAGTAATGTATATTATTTGTATTGGTTGGTAACAGACACTTTATTATCTTATGCCATGGTTTCTCAACGTGGGGGTCGCGAAGGGAGTTGAAAAATAAAATTAACTAGGGTCTTGTAGGTTGAAACTAGTACATTTCACAATGTAATTTTTTGATTACTTTTTATGGATATTATAATTAAGATATTTATTATCATATACTACAATTCAGCGTTCATGTTTTAAAATTAAAAACAAATATTACATAAAATAAAAAAGTCAAACGGAATTGAAACGTTATAAAAGATTGCATAAGTATAAGATTAGTGCAAAATCTGAGCACTTTTTGATTTATCAATTTTAAAATATCCGAGACACACATTACCGAATTCCCGATGTTCAGGTTTCGAGACACATATTACCAAGTTCCCGACGACCAGGTCTCTCAAGCGAACTGAATTTTACATCTCTAGTAGCTCCGAGGTCAAGCTTTTCTTGACATTTTTCACTTTTAAGTGACAGTTAATTCCTAAGTTACTCCGTATACTTCATACGGAGAAACACGCAGTTCTACGTCGAAAGTTAGATACCCATCTCTATCCTAAATACCACATTTTTAATTTACAAAAATATACGTGGTATAGTGCGTTTCATAACTCCTGTCCCTTTCTTATTTCCAATATTAGGATAGAAGGAATCAACATTTTTCGCTTAAATTTTGCAAACAAGTATGCAGAAATTTAATAAGGTTAAATCCATAAATATTCGACAAACGATTCGTCGTTTCCGGCGCGAAAACTACGAAAGTGCTATTTTTGTTTGGGAAATCAATGTTAAAATGCTGTCAGACAGATAAAACTGAAAATAAACCAAATATTCTGTAAGAAATTTAATACTAGATTTCCCGTAACCTGATTTCATGACCTGTATAGACATAACTCACCAATCGACAACAACACCTATGACAAATGATAAGGGATAGCGCAATATGACCTTATCAAATAAAGGAGGGACCAGGGAATATAAATGTGAAGCAAGTGGCAGACTAATTTCCTGTGTTTAAAGTATGTGCTATATGCTTGGAAAAAATCACACATTTCTATGTTGCATTTTGTCTAAAAGAAGTATTTCTTAGGAATGTAAACCTCATTAATGTTTCGCATTTTTAAAGTTCGAATCCATATTGGTTAATTAATGGTAAATTTATATATGTTTACCAAGTTTCGCATATTTTTTATTCCACAAGCGATACAATTAATTAATTAATTGTTCATTCTAGGCAATTTCTACAGTAACATTGTTGTTTTGCTTGTCCGTGCCTCACAGACATACATTTCAACTAACAGGGAACATAGCCGAAGTCACACACTCAGATTTGAATGAAACTTCCGCAGTTCATAGTCTTCAACGTTAAAATAAATAGTGTGAACTTCTAAGTTTCGCAATCTTGAAGGAAGTAGGTGATTTTAAAGTTCTGTGATTTTCCTTCCTAAGTAATAAAAGCGAAGCAAATGCCAACCACTACATTAACGCGAAACGAAACGCCACACTCGAGTTCAGAAACAACAGGCGAAAATATATGATGCAGAAGATTCAGGAGAAAGAGGAAAACGGAAGACAAATAACATACGAGATCCATACCAAGGGGGTAAACTCGTTAAGAAACTGTTACCAGCCGAGGTTAGGATTGATCAGAAATGAACGTGGAGATGTTCAGGCGTATCCGACTAAAATTGTCGATGTGTGGAAAAGTTATTTCGACAAACTTCTTAATGTACACAACGGGGAACAAATAGAGCAATTTGAAATCCATACCGCAGAACCGTGGATTCACGAATCTAGCGAGATCGAGATCGAAATGTCTTTAAAGAAATTGAAAAAATTCAAATCACCAGAAATATACAATATTCCAGCCGAATTAATTAAAGCAGGAGGAACTGCACTAATCAAGGAACTACATAAATTAATAAGTGCTATATGGATATTTTTTTTATTTTGGGGACCCGCATTCCACCCCTGCCTCTTTGTATTCTTAACACAAGTCAATTTATGCACTTTCAGGGTCGTGCAGTACGATCCGTTTTGATCTTCTTGCCTTGGGGCAGGCATGTCAATAGAGATTCTTGGATTGCCGGAGTTCCGGCATTCCAAGAAGCTCCTATATTCCATCAGTCTAAGACTTCTTGGGTTGCGGGACGGGCTTTTGCCAGGCGTCCAGAATGTTCTCCTGGCCTTATTTGCTGGACCTATTTTTATTTGCTTGGGAGGGAACCCTATCTACTATATCCTCAATTTTATTGTAAAAAACATAGAACAAAGATTACATAATACATTTACACAAGTACAGACATCACATGGACAACACAGACGAGACAAACATAGACTTGAGCTTCTTCTTCTTTTCTTCTTATTCACAATTCCTGTAAGTACAAAAGAAGGGAATTAGTTAGGTAAGATGCGCGTGGGTTTGATGTTAAAGCCACAAAGTTTTTTTCGCTATCCCTCCTTGGTATCCACTTCCCTTCTTCTGCCACTGGTTTTTATCGTAGTTCTCTGTAGGTTGAAGTATCCTATCACTTCTTCTTCTGTTCTCACTACTTGCACTATTATTTCTTCTTTCACATTCACTCATCCACACTCACACTTCTGCACTATCGCTTCCTTCTAGATTCCAAAAGTTAGCGTAATTATCGTTATCACTAATTTAGTTACACTTGCACATTTATTCTTAATTCCCCATCACCAAATAGTTTCACATTTATCACTTCACGAGCGTCTCTTGTTACGGATTCCGCCACAAGGCGCTCTTCTACCGGGTTCCGGCAGGATCATTTATTCATGTCCCTGCTGTTTTTTTTTCATAAGTCCGATTCACGGTAGACGCGGTCGTCGCGGCCTCGCGAACGCGCACACACGCCCATCTTCCCTTGTATTGTTATTTATTTTTCCTATGGTGGGTCGTCCACGCCATTTCTAAATTTCTTTTTATGATAGTTTGAAACTTTTTGAGTTAACTCTCTGAGGGCCGCCGCAAGTTCCGGGGTTCGCAGAACCTCCGCGACAGGCATTCCCTTCAGGAGTTCTCTTTCTTCCACCACAAGGTGCTCTGTCTCTCTGCAATGCAGATTTACATGTTCTGGCGTGGCCACCACTCCATATATATGACATAGGTTATCTTCTACAATATTAATTGCATGTAACTTCTGACGAAAGGGGCCATGGCCCGTCAGGAAGTGCATCAGCCCACCAGTAATATCCAAGTTTAGTTCCATCCGCTCTTCAATATCCGGAAAAATGGAGTACAGTCTTCTTCCTTTTTCAGTTGTATTCCACAATTCCTGCCACGCACTGTTTATAGCTAAGTTGACTTCAGCTTTAGTCTCAGCTAGTCTATGTAGGATGTTAACGACTTTATCCTGAATTTCTTTTTTGATCCAATACATGGCCTCCATCTTCTTAACCTGGAGATGTAGTGGGGGGACCGCCAGCGCGACCTGGAGTGCCTCAACGGATGTCGTCCTATATGCGCCTGGCAGTCGTAAAAGTATTTGCCGTTGAGCTCTGTCTATAATCTGTTTTTGCCTTTTATTATCGAGTCTATGGCACCATACGCTAGCCGCGTATCCCACTATTGCTCTTATGATGACATCATGGTAAGTGCGTATTACTTTTATTGGTATTTTTAGATTGTTTACTGCTATATTAACCAATTTGTGTGAAATTTTCAATGCCTTATTTTTTGTTATACTTGTGTGCATTCTGAAGTCAAGTTTTTCATCCAGAATTAGTCCTAAGTATTTTAGATACTTCTCTCGTTTAATTGTTTTACCATTTACTTAAATTATAGGTCCTCTATTGTAATTTAGTTTTCCTTTGAATAACACATATTTCGTTTTTTCGGAGGATATTGTTAATTTATTTGCTTTTCACCATGATGTCATCATTTCTATTACTTCGTTTGCTTTTGTTTGAATATCCAATCGACTGTTTCCCTTGATCACCACTGCGGTCATCCGCGTATCCCACCACCCTCTCTACCTGCTGCATTCCATTCAATACCTCCAAGCACGGCTGAAATACTAGGTCCCAAAAGATCGGACCCAGCAACGAGCCCTGTGGGCATCCTCTTGTAGGAGTCTTAACCACAACTCCGTCCGCTGTATCTACTTCTAATTTTCGATCCTGAAAGTAATTTTGTATTAACTTCCATAGTTTGCTGTTGATTTTAAGCTTTCTTATTTCTTCTAACAATGAGGGCCACCATAAGTTGTCAAATGCCCCCATAATATCGAAGAAAATTCCAATTACATATTTGCAGGTTTCGTCTCGTAAAGCATATATATTGTTACACAATTCGTTGATAGCATCCTCTGTAGATTTTTTGGGGCGAAAGCCGTACTGTAATTTGCAGTTCTCCAGGTTATCTCTTTTTTTTATTTATTTTTATAGCCAATATTTTTTTAAAAATTTTGCTTATTGTATTCAAGAGGCATATAGGTCTATAAGATTTTGGATTAAGTTTATCTTTGTCCTCACTTTTCAAGAAGATTACCAAATTTGCTACCTTCCATGGTTTCGGAAAGATTGACTGTTCTATACATTCATTAAATAATCTGGTTAAATAAGGGGTCCATATATCTACATTATTTCTAAAAATTTCATTTTTTATCTGATCTGGTCCTGGGGCCTTCCGTAGTTTTAATTTCTTTAAAGCTTCCATCACCTGATCATTAGTCACAAGAAGATCATCGGGGTTATCATTTTCATTGCTTGGGACTTCTTTGGCTTTATTCCTTATCCTTGTGTTGTCTTCATTGTCGTCCTCTATTCGGTCGTCCGGAAATAACTTCTGATAAAACAATTCTATGCTGTCTTTCCAATTTGTGGTAAATTGTCCTGAATCGTCCTTGAGGGTATTCATAGCACTTTTTGTTTTAATCTTGGACATAATTATCTTATATGGCATGCCCCAGAG
>JAGDQP010008944.1:0-61008 GCA_022664845.1 Lepisma saccharinum | reverse complement strand
ACCTGTAAATATATATATATATATATATATATTTACAGGTCACGGAACCATTGATGAATGTGTAGGTATCGTGACTTTTTAAAGTAATTTTTGTCACCGTTTCCTAAGAAGTTACGAGTTCAGCAATAATTGTTTATGGTAGGCAATTCTTGGCTTGTGCAAGCTACAGTTGCGGTGTTTCTTGTCCAGGGAGTAATAAAATTAGCTTTCAGCACGATTGGTTGCACGTAAATGAGTTTGTCCTTCACTTGCAAACATTTTATAGCTTCATTTTTCTCATTCTGCTTTGACAATTGTCTGACTTTGGCCCAAGTTCTTGAGAGTAAAATTATGAATGTTTGTATGTAAAAAAAAAAAATGTCAATAGATTTCAATGCTGGTAGCAATAAGTAACTTCACACTTCAGGAAAATCTTACGGAGAAATCTCAAATCATGTATATATTATTCGACTGACACTGAATCGAAATAGGTCTGTGTACTTTCGAGTACAAGTTGTCATTATAAGCAGGGTTTCTGTCAGGATTTTCAGTTTGGGGGATGGATGGGGGATGGCTCTGTTTATATCGATTTTTGAAAAAAAAAATGTTGAGAACTCGAGAATTTGGAGGGTGCCTCCACTGCCCCCACAAGGTGAGTGGGTGACAGAATCACTGATTATAAGCCTGAACTTTAAATAGCAATAAAATGTATCAAGCGCTTTTTTTTTTTTTATTTAAACAATTTTATTTAACTTCACTCTTCCGTTGGTTCAAAATTTTAAACTCGGTTTTAACTCACTTCAACTACACGAATAGACTTGAAACTTTGCAAGTGTACGTAGTTTTGATGAAAATACAGTTTTTTTTGTAAACGCAGCCCTCATCGCCACTCAACATACACCGCAGGGAGTAAAATTTTCTTTCTCTTCAATTTTAACATACTTTTTGTAATTCAATTGGCTTCAAACTTTGTAACCGTACCTAGTTCTCATGGCAATACAAAATTTAGGGAAACTTACCTTTCTCTCCCACTCAACCAATATTTCCAAGGAGCAAAATGTTTCTTTGCCTCCAATTTTAATCCATTTGCACAAAAAGATTTTTTTTTTTTCATATATGACTTAATAAAATTCTGAGGAGCACATATAATAATTAATTCAATCACACCTACAAATTCAGTGATTATTCTTTTACGTATAATTGAATTCAGTTACGGGACTTCCACAGTGTTATTAAGAGCCACACATGAAAAATAAATATTTAGTTTTTCGTGCATTATTGATGAAGGAAAATAAAATCGTTTCACTCAAAAATTGTCTTCATTTTTTCTTTAATACTTTATTATTAAACAATTATTTAAAAATATATTTAAATATATTTCCCCGTTCTTAATGATATACAGGATAACACAAAAGTCTCTGACACATTTTAAAAGATTAAAATATGTTAGAGTTTTTAAATATTTTACGCTTTTGATTTCTTTTCAAAACGGGGATTGGAAACGGGTTGTCTCAAATTTAATATATGGTAGCAGAAACAACAAAGATAAAAAAAATATATCTTTCCAAAACTAAAAATGATCGATGAACTTCATTTTGATTTGTTGGGTTATATAAATAAGTGTAATTATCGATTCTCGAGTTATCGAACGATATCATCCTCTACGGAGAACAATCAAACGAGTTATTGTTTCAAATTTTGTATTTGAAAAGGTAAACATAAATGTTGTGAAATATGTACGGACAAAGTTTGTAATCTGCACAGATAAGTTTCATGAGTGTGTTTTAAGGACAACTGTATGTTAAAATTTTGCAACTCAATTATATTTTTCTGTAAAAATAATTTCAGAAATTGTAACATTGCATACGTTCTCTGAAAATAATCTGGAAATGAAATGAAATGAGCGTGACGGTTGGTATTTCATAGTTAAAGACGATTATGTGAAAGCAAAGCAGATGATGGATTGTAAATTCCAGTTTCAAACATGTCTTTATTCAGTTTACTTTAAAATTTTCTTCCTGGCAAATTGTTTATTCTACATTAATATTAGCCTTTTTAAGAGCATAGGTACTGTGATTTGTATCCACAATGCTTATTTGGATTACGTTGCGGGTTTTGTATCCACAATGGTAGGGGGAGTACGTTGAATTGATTAAAAATTTCCAGGTCGTTTATTAATTTAACGATGCGAATGCCGAGATTGTGCCTCAACTAAGGCCGTGACGGCTAGCTTTTCCATCCCTACTCCCGAAAGTGTGATCGCAGATAGACGTCATCTCATTTATGCAATTTCATTTCTTCATAAGTAAAAAATTGTAGGGAACTACATCGACAATACTGGAAGAAGACTTTTAAATGGAAATAGGGAATATTTATTTTAAAACAAAAGAGAGGTGACTACAATATACTCCAAAACATGTGTAAGTGAAGCTTCTTACTCTTTGGGTATAAAACGAAATTTTGATTCTATGTCTTCTTTCATTATTTTGTTATACTGTGATATGTTTATTAATGCTTTCTAACAACAATATTTTCTGTTATAACAATATTGTACACGAAGCAATAAGAGTCATATAAAATGATCAATGGACAATTTACTAAGCGGAATATAGAAATATGATTTGAACAAGGTAAACATTCGTTTCAAATTTACAGTGTTTCGATTTAGTAATGATATTTTATACAACTTTCCTGCATAGAAATCTTCCCCATCGGCAAATGAATCTGAATGTACATATTATTACGTTTTCCATTTTGTACTGTAGATATTTTTATCATTATCATTGTTATCAATCATACCGTTAGTGGAAAAATTCAAGTCAACCAGTAGTGTGCAGGTCCTAAATGTTCCGTACAGCCCAGTGTATCGACAAAAACGATCCAACTACATGGCCTAAATTAAACTATCTAACCAAACTGGATAATATATTTAAAATGTATCGCATCTGTGATTTATAGGTGAAGAGATGAAAGGGAATATGTTTATCGGAACTTGCGTTCCCCATCTTTATCTTAGTGAGGACCTCCTGTCTACGACAAGCTACCAGAAGTTGCTAAAGCTAACACCATAGTGAAAACGCTTTTGTCTGCAAATGCATTGTTGGATTATACCAAATCGTTGAACTTGTCATGCCTACCCAACTGGTACTGAGGCAAAGCAGTGACACTAATAATACGCGTGTAATATAGGAAAAAGAGTGACGGGTTAGTTCTGAAGTAATGACAATGATGTTCACAATAATAAGAGTATTATTAAAAATAAGACCTTGGGTTATTGCGAATGATCAAAAAATGGAAATAAACATTAACTTTTACGCGAACCTAGTGTTAATATCAACACTATTTCAAAAGCAATCAATTATATATTGTACTCTATATTCTTATTCTGTCCAATATTTCTGTACGCAAACAGAATGATAGATATATTTCTAATTCGTATTTAGAATATATGAAACTATTTCTAATTCGTATAGAAATTGTCCAATCAGTGCGACTGTCAGACTAAAACAAAATTCATTAGCAAATGTAACTGAATGATTTAATAATCTTAAGAACTATGTTCATTTAAAGTGATTACTTTACTTCTGAAAAAAAAAGAGAAGTATTTCTAGACGCTTATTATAAAATGGCGTTGTCAATACGGAAGACATTTGAAAGAATATTTAACAACAGAAAGAAAGAACTTGATGATAGGACATAGAAATAATTAATGATATTGTTACTGTAAAAATAAATTCAACTAAAAATAAAAAAAACAAAATGAAATAAATAATTGAGATATACGTTTCTACACCAAGATTTTCATTCTTTATAAATTTAAATACATCGTTCAATCTTTTTTTTATTTTTTAAATAAAATTAAATGGAATGTAGGTTCGTTCTTTATTTCAATTGGACAGTATGATATTATTTTTACCTTTCTCTTTGTAGTTTTCATGTTATTACTTCAAGAAGAGAAAGTGGGAAGAGTATATACTCTGTTATTTGTCACCGCTAGCCAATCGCGTGCAAACTTTTCTCTCACATCTCACTCTTTCATGCTCTTCCTGCTCATTAAAGGGAATGGCAAAAAAAATATTCGGAGAAAATGCCTGTTTTTGGTACTAACTTTATTCAGTTTGTGTCTTGATACTAACCATTGAACTGTGTGTGTGTGGATTACTGCTATGATATTTCGCGGATTGATATAACAGTGCAGTTTTTTTTTAAATGATCAGTGATTTTATTTACCAATTTGACCGTACCAATTAAATTCTGTTAAAAAGGTAAGAAAACTGTAAAAAAAAAATTATACCTACTTTAAAAATTAACAAACGATAAACGTCTTATAGAATAAACTACACAAGGTGGGCATAAGCCATAACGTTATCACCGCTCATATACTGTGAAATTCTATTCAAATAAAATGGTCAATTGGAATTCTCTATTGTGTCCCAAAGTTTTGTAATCTCGCAACACCAAATTAATATATGTGAGATGGGCGACATAGATAACGTTTCATTTTAAATTCATATTAAATACATATCGTTCCGTTCAGCCTTACTGTGGAACATGTCTGATTTAGAAGGAAACTCTGTCGGCCATTTTCTTTGGATCTAAGTGTACATAATGGCCTTTCATAAAATTCAATTCATAGAACGTATGTAATAGTTTCGCAACTCTGCGGAGACATATTCATTAATGCAAAGCAAGAAAATATTCCTGAGTTACCTTCTATCAATTTTTATTCTGTGACTTTATGACGTCATTAAATTAATATTATAAGTGACAAGATGCATCAGTATTCTTGAAAAGTCAAGAAAGAAGTTTTCTTCCTTTCATAGCAAAACAAACGTAATCACATTTAGAATAGATATTGTAAGAACTTACAATATAAACGTATTAACTTAAAATAATCTTATTCAGTAAGATTTACCTTTGATTGACTTTTGTCTTAATAAAAATAACTAGTATTATATTCTTATTTCATATTTCCTTTATTTTTTAAAAGAACACTAGGTTTTTTTACGGAATATACAAATCGTGATTAAAATGTAAAGTAAATTTAACGTATATTTAAGTAATCTTAATAATTTAACATTTTTAATAATCGTTGCGATACATTTAGTGAAGCTCAAATGTTCTTAGCGTTATCACTACCTTTACTGTTAAGGGTTTGTATTTGAATTCATGATACGCAATTTTTTAAAAGGAATTTGAATCTTTCTATGACGCAAAACTATCATTAATTTAAGTTGAAAAGTCTCGATAGATTAATACCAGTAATTCATCTTAATTACAAGGAAAGATCAAACCTTTATTATTGATTGATGCGTTGTTTTTTTTTTTTTTTTTTTTTTTTTTGTAAATTTCCTGGTATTGTTAACATGTTGTCCTTGATATGCATAAGAATGTGGCTATCAACGGAACAAATTTGGGCCCGAATAAAGAAGAAAAAAATAGCTTGATCAGGAAAATTCCGTCCTTGGTTGCCAATGTTTTAATAAATAACACTTGGACCCCTGAAATCCGATTTTTTTCAGCAACGGCTGATTAATGCCGCATCATACAACAACAATCTTAATTAAACAAACATTATTGATGACAATGGCAATCTTCACAATTAAGTTAAATTTTGAGATGAATACAGTGTTATGATTTTATTACGTTATAGATTGAGGACCCGAATCCCGAAAGCGGCAGGTTCTTCAAGTCTAGATGAGCTTTCTCCATTCATCTGAATGTTGCTTCTTTCATTTTGTATCAGCATAGGATTTATTGTCCTTAATATTGTCAAGGAGTTTCATTCGTCTTCCTCTTCTTCTTCCCATAACCATGCCATCAATTAGATCCTTCTGTATACAATCTCTACGTAGATAATGTCCTAACTAGTTTGTATTTTCTTCTTTATTGTTTCATTTATTGTTCGTCTCTCTTCAATCAGTTTCTCATTATTCAGCTCCTGTGTCTTGCTGATTTTTTTTTCCGTTCTTTTCTGTCAACATTTTAAATGGTTGCAATATTCTTTCTTTGCTTCTTCGTAGGGTCCACGTTTCTGCTCCATACAACATACAAAACATTTAATTAATAACTTCCTGAACTCTTGGTTGCTCGATCTTCCGCGGGAGAAATTCTTCTTCTTAGTGAATTCCATTTTCGTCTTGCTATTCTTGTCTTGATCTCGTTTTCATGTCTCATATCTTCACTTATTACTTTCCAAATATTTGAGACAGTTCAAATTTTTTTCTTCCAATTTTTAATGTTTTCCTGTTGTTCCAACCTTATGCATTTTTAAATCACAGTCCTTTCTCTTGAGAGAAGAATTTGGATGATGTCAATTTATTTTTAAAGGTGTCAGTTATACTATTAAACAGCTATATTTTACGATGTTTTGCTTTAGACAGAATGCCCATGCTTTTGGACGTAATTTATTCTTCAAACTTGAAAGAGCAATTTTTCATATTTTTGGAGTAGTTTATTTCTCATCCTTTTAGAGTGATTCACAATGAATCATGGCTAATAATTAAGTTTGCTCTCCTCCATTTGTTACTGGGAAGGTTTTCGAAAGTCGAAGCTATACAGTGAAATTAATCGCGTTGTATTTAGTTAAAAATGACAACAGAAAACCTGAAAACTTTCTGTTAGAAAAATATACCAGAAGATGTCAGAAGTTACGAGTAAGTTATGCACAAGAAATCTTTGAATATTGTTCTCAAGTACCAGACGAGACAAAGTTAAAAAACATCCAAGGTGTACTCTCGCAGTTGAACGGCTGGCTTAGAGGTTACGTCGTTGAATAGCTGACCGAAAGGTATCGTGTTCATGTTTCTCCGAGATTAAGTTTTTTACTATTGTCATTCATACGTACATTATTTTTTTTCTTACTACGTCCTTCCCCAGTAGCGCACATACGTGTTTTCAACGTTGATTTTAGGTTCATTTCGTTGATTAACCGTTGTCGGTTGAAAAAAAAATACGTTTACTTTTAAACCATATTTCAACAAAGACGTCATTACGTTGATAAGGCGCAAATTCAACGTGTATTCAATATGTTATTTTCCACTAATGTATAGATTTTGTTTATTATGTTTCTCACTAATATTATGTCAAAACTAAAATATAATTAAAAACTAATTGAATAACACAAACTAATTTTTATGTTCTCATATGCATGTTGAAAACAGAGTGAATTTTACACCATATTTCAACGAAGTTAGAGTTTCGTTACTGTTCGAAAATTGACAACGTATATCATGAGAAAAGCAACGTATAAAATGAAAGTAATTATGTATATATCAATAGACAGCTTTCTTGCTCTGTTTTGGCCATTTATACCCGTTTCTTCTCAACCATTATTCAACGTCGAATAAACCGTTGAATAGGTGGACATTTTGGTACACTTACAACGGAAACATCATGTTTTGGTACTAACGTTTAATCCACGTATTTTCAACGTTTGTGTGCTACTGGAGTCCGAATGCTCCCTTTTCAACATTTTATTACATTTGTTTCGTATTCAAAATATGAACATTTTATCTGAACAGACGGAAATTCACCTAAGAATATATCATGCCTACGTTACCATCGAAATGAACTACCATAGACCCATCTTTTTTCAAGTGGAATTTTCTCATCCTTTCTCCGATGAAAACCCACTTTAAAAGAGTGGTCCGTCCCTCTTTCCGTTCTCAAAAGATGAAATATTGGACTCAAATCGAGCGGAATTTCGCTCTTTGAATTTAGTATGGTGAAAAGACGGGCTAACCATCTCATTACACTCAAGAATTAATTCTATATTCATTGCGTAGAATACTGATATATGAGGCTGATGATTTAAATCATATTACAATAAATAAATAAATGAACTTATATGCATGTCTTATGATGTACTTAAATTAATTTGAGTTGGCTGTTTGGTTCAATAGTAGAGCGCTTATTTCTTGAGCTTAGGGTCCTTGGTTCGATCTCATCTCGTACGATGGTGGGGTTTTTCTCGGGATTCTCCAGTTCCCTCTCACTTTCTTCATTCCACCAATTCTTCCATGATCATCATCCATGCGGCCTGACCAAAAGTTACCTAAAGGCCTTAAAATCAAATTCAAAATAGAAGTTAATTTAAGCAATTACAAAATAGATACTTTGTGCATGAGACACGAATGTTACACTCAGTTACGTCCATGAATATGCAAGTAATTCTTACATTTCGTACACAAAGCATTGTGAACATTCAGTCATAATTGTTTCATTGAATGAAAAAAATCCATTCGACGAATGTTTGTATTACGTAATGACTTTAATACTCTTGAATACTCCGATTAATATAACTGCATGCAGAAAACTTGAATTGGTTCAATCGTTGATGCCCTTCTCCATTGGTACACGCGTCTCAATATTAAAAGCAATGTCCTATTGCATGGCAATGTTAAAATAATTTTACTACTTTTTAAGATAAAACAATAAATTTCAGATTCTTCTTCATGTATTACTTTTGTTTACCTCTCTGTGCAAACGTCCGTATTTCTTAAATCTCACAAAATGATATTCAACCTATTTTCGCGTGTACCTATTCAATTTTATTGAAAATATATTTTTTTCTTTTACTTATGGTTTATTTAGTCCTAAAGGAGCTATGAAAGACAGTGTGACCGAAAAGAAAACCAAAAAAACAAACTTCAAATTCAACTCAACAAGTTAGCAGTTAGATGTATCTAAAGTTAGTTATAAACTTTCGGATAGTTAGTTCATTTCGGGGTGGCTAACATTTAGAATTACCGAGTATATCAGTGCCTCCTTCCCATCTTATAGCTCAGCTTATGATTTCAAAACTACAAGTATATTGAAAACATTTTTCATGTTTTATTTTTGTTGTTTGGGGCTGCTTTCAACACCATTCAAAAAAATACGAAAGATGTGAGATTTTAGAAAAAGGTATAATTTTTCAAATGTAAACAAATGGGTTCCCGCCCACCTTCGATTTTGGGAATCCAATGACGTCCTGGCAGGTTTTATAGTTTTAAACTTACCTTAATTCTGCCAGGTTATTCTGCTGTTATTAAATAAGTGGGCAACGGAGCGTGCTACAGAGATAGAGCCATGTACTTACTTCTAGGTACTTGTTTAACAATGATTCAGTTACTAGGAAATAGTGTGCAGTTATCTTGTGAATGAAACACAAGGAGTCGACTGTGTATAGAACTATTTAATATAATTACTAGACATAATAAAAGGGGTTAGATTTTGGGCACGAACGCAAGTCTGAGAATTTACTTATTGACCACTGAATAACGCATTACAATAATTGAACGTAATTAAATCTATAGTCAAAGAGCATGCAACGAATGGTTTTCAACTCACCTACAATTTACTTGATAGAAGAACAGACTGAGATGAGTGTGTTTTAGATGGAATCACAAAGTCGTTGGCCAGAGCTGATCGTGGTCACTGGAAGGTGCAGGCAGGTCGAGCTTCAATAGCGGGAGCAAGGCAATCCAGAGCTGAATAGAGTCATCTGACTCAAGTCGAGCAGCCAAGTAGACAACCCAAGACGAACCAAGAGGTCTCGAATGTCAAGGCTTTATACAAAATCCGTTCTTTATATTCTTCATGATAACACAGAGATCAATGCAAACGCCAATCAGCGCGAAGTAGTCTCTTAAGCTCCAATCAGAACCAAGTTGGACTTTTATGATCTTTGTTCTGCTGTGTAAGATGATCTTTAAACTGATGTGTAAGGTGAACTTCGCCCGATCAATGTTCAAGGATCGGGCACTTTGCTCTCGATTTAACCTGACATTTCACTGCACAGTCTCATCTCATATATTAAAATATAAGTTATATTTCTCGATAGAGTAACTCTTGTTGGAAAACCAATCTTGCTTTTAAAATCTTAAACAATAATATTTCTTCTAAAAATTAAATGGATTTTCATGGTACTTGGTTCGTACGTCGTTACTTACAAACTATAATCTTTTTATTTTTTACTTCACATTTGCATAACTAAATATTTAAAGTAATTGACCTCACTTGACATCAGTTTTTAACTTCAGAATCGATTTTTGTGGACTTCAAAAATCCTCAGATATAGATTTCTCAAAATTAAGTCATTAGTTGCCGCCATCTTGGATTGTGTAATTCATATTTTTCTTTAGTTTTAAAATCGAATTGTGTGTCCTTGAAAACCGTCAGAAATGAATTTTAACGAAAATTCCATTAGTATAAAAAATCACGCTGTAGGCATATCCTTAATGATTACTTTATAAATGTTCAAAACACGATTCTGTGCGAAGTTGGGTAATTCATTTATTCATTATTTTTTCGAGTTTATAACAATGCTTAATTTCTACAAGCTATAATGATTTGTTGTGTAATATGAAAGTATGGTACTTGAAAGTTAAAAATAGTTCTTATACACAGAAAACCCTCTTAGAAAATTGGTGACAAACTTTTAAAAGTAAATATAATAAAGGAAACATATTCAATTTGTGCTTTTGGATTGGAACATTCCTAACGGGTTAGCTGTCATTAATTAGTACTTTTTAGGAGTGCACCCTCTATTATTTCTTTTTAACAAAATGGACATCCTCTATTTTCCATATACTCTTCAATTACAACCTTTGTTTGCATTATTAAAATTTATTGTCTTACTTGTTAAGAGGAAAAACAGTACACTTCAACCCGCCGTCAAAATTATATTTTCTGGTATAGCAATGCACCTCTTTGCGGTGCATGACCATACTGTGAAATTATTAGCAAATTTCGATAAGTAATTTTCCTACAATGAGCTATGTTTTGGACTATCCACTTGTGGATGTTAAAGTTTTAGTGGAAAGACAGCAAAATATCTTAAAACTGCTTGGAGCTCGGATGTGTAGTTTTTCCTCACTAAAACCACTCAACTGTAAGAGAAGGAATTAAGAGCAGTGCGATCTACATTACATAAAATTGGCTATGTATCAGAGATATAGAGCAACTTTCACTTGATTTGAAAGCAAGCCAAAAGGGACAAATGAAAAATTGTTCTTTGATGTTTGTGTGATTGCTGAAATGTAGGTAAGTCACTTCAGTGTGATGTGTCCTTTTCTACTATGTGTTTTCTGCAGACTATTTCTAAATATGGAAGGAGTTTCTTTGAAAGCATGTTAGGCCCAAGAAATCAAGAACCTTCTGCGAACAATGTTTGAGAAGATATTTCTTTCTCGGCGTAGTATTTGTTCGTGAATATTTAAGTTCTAGATTACGTTATGAAACCTACATAAAGAAAAACTGAAGATGTATTAACTCTGTGGTTCGATTCTGTCACATGACTGTCTAGTCACACCATAATGATAAACGAATTTAAGGTGAATCTTGCTACTACTACAGCATTGAAACTTCTTCCTAGAAGTTTGAAAAAAGATATAAAGGCAAGTTAGAGATAGCAAGTGTTAGAGAAAAGGATATAAAGACTTAAGGATGCGTATGCTCGTTAGTAGCTTGAGGAATACTCGAAGTTTGCTGTATAGCATGTTGATATTATTGTTGAACTGTACTCTTTTGTAGAATAGCTTTCGTTTATGATTGACATGATATTACATATATCGACACATATAAGAGGACATATAGTTGAATACACAAGTATATATCCTTTGTAAAAGAATGACGAGAAAGTCATCTACTAAGAAGAAAAATCTCTTCTATGAAGAGATAAAAAAAAGTACTGAGAAAAAGTTTGATTAAGTGTGTTGTATGGAGTATTGTTACAAAGAGTCGAAACGTGGATTTTACGAAAGAATAAATATAACACATGGGAAACCTTCGAAATGAGGATATGTGGAAGAATGGATAAATCAAGGGCGCAGAAGATGGGTACTAAGAAGATGCTGCAAGCAAAAAGTAGACAAGAGACGTGAAATACAGGGAGCAATAACAAAGACAAAAAGGAACTAGGTTGAACATTGGTTGCGCAGAGTACTAAAGGTATGATTTAGGGGAATGGAGGTAGAGGAAGAAGACAAATCCGACTCACTAACAGTATTAAGGAACCTCAACATACACTACGACAAAAAGAAAGCTTAAGAATGGAGAATGGAGAAGAAAATTTGATGTACCCTAAAATCCTGCAGCACGAGTAATGGCGTTACAGATTTGTTTCGGTAAAACTTTGGTAAACTTTATTTTTATATGGGCCAGTCTAGCAACTTTGGACTTCGGCCCGTCACGATTCGCCCTATAACCATTAAAATCCACACAAATACCCCTGCCGGGACTCGAAGCCGGGACCTTCGGTTCGTTGGCCTACCGCAGTAGACCGCACGGCTACCCGGCCGGAAGAGTTGTTTGGGGTTTCTCGTACAATATTCATTTACTTATGCCAAATAAAAGTTAAGTGCGTGTAATTCCCCCATTCTCTTTTATTTCTTGTTCATCGCACACTTTAACAACTCTTAAATTTACTAACAAAGTGATTCTAGCTCTGAATGACTGGTTATATATCCTAGTCATGATTCTCACAATAGAAAATCTTGCAGATGACAGGGTTTTCTTATCCCAACACACACTGTAGTATACCATTTATTGTGTTGATATAATATGTTTATGAGGGAGAGCGGAAATTTATCGAGTCTGTTAATAAGTAAAGTATAAAGGAACACTTTACTTCGAATCCATGTTTGAGTGATAGAAGCAATTGACTTTATAAAATAAGTAAGAAATCTTGAGATGGTAACATTTCACTAAAATTAAGGCTAACTCTCAACCATTCTATTAGCCACAAAACATTTGCATTGTTCTTGATATATGCAGGAAAAACAAAATAGTCGTTCCCAAAGAAAGGATAATGAATTTACACTTCTTAAACAGGAACAATAATCGTGACAGTAATACAAGAGATGATACTGTTAGTACTGGTCAGGTCAGACTACTCAAAATGTTTACAAGAGAGTATTATAGCTTTTCAGAACCCGAAAATCAAATTGAGAACTCAGTTGCTCTTGGTACCTTGTAAAAAGTGAAATCATAGATGAAAGACATAACTTTTAAAATCTTCAAGGTGTTATTTCTCTTAAATGATTGAATTGAGTAACAATATCAAACAATAATAACAATTGGGGAAGACAAAGTTTCAAAGCTTTATATTTTATTACACTTATAAAGTAGACAGACACCGGGAAATAGAGTCCTACAATTAGGCCCAATCTCAGCCCGGTCCGACTTTACATCCACACCGTACGACCAGAAAAATGTGTGCCGAATCCGATCACCCGTTTGTTCCTGTTCGATTTTTGATCCGGCTCCAATCGTGTCGGACGACGGTGTGGATGTAAATTCGGAGCGGCCGAGATCGATCCAAAGAATCTTCTTCCTCTCCTAGTTTAGGTATAATCCTTGCAGTCGCTTGGTGAAACTGAGAAAAACGCTGGAATGTGTCAGATCAGAATGGCCAACATCAGAACTCGAACCTGCTCAACTAGTCGAAACACAGAGGATGAAGGAAATATATATGTACATAACATTAAGAATTAGATCATACAGGAAGTAAAAACAATAAATACTTAGGAGCATATATAACAAGCAAATTCGAGATCACGAAAGAAATAAAAAGTCACTTAGAATCGGACAACGTATATTTCTACTCAGTCCAGAGACTTTTAACCTTTCGATTAATATCAAGGAAGTTGAAATTAATTATAAACAGAACGGTTATTCTGCTGATAATACTTTACGGTTGAAAAGTTGGAGTACAACCCCAGCAGATGCACTTAAATTATGTGTGTGTTTGAAAATAAGGTATTGAGAAAGATATACGGACCGAAACGAGACGAGATGACTGGAGAATGGAGGGGACTGTATAATGAAGAACTCCATGCACTGTACGACTCACCCGATGTTGTAAGAATGATGAAATCGCGACAACTAAGATGAGCAGGCAGTGTAGCTCCGTTGGGGAAAAACGATAATTATATTGCATGATGAGTGGTAAACCGGAGGAAAAGAGACCGTAATGAAAACAGACGTGATTGAGAGGACGATATTAGAAGAGATCTTCAAGAGTTAATGGTTCGTGATGAAAATTTGCTTGATGTTGCCCAGGATAAAATCCTATAGCGAACATTTGGTTACTGCAGCAATGAACTTGCGAGCTCCGAAAGCCATAGAATTAGTTAGTGGCCATCGGAACACGGATGAATCTCAAAGGTGTGTGAACAAATACTGGTACGCAATGTCTGTTGTTCCTTGTAACCAAATTCTTGTATGTATATTAGACATTTATTGTATCATATTCATTAGGTTTTCCGAAATACTTTTGTGCAACAAGAACAACGTTCACACGAAATAGATTTACCAATGTTTTTCATCAATTTTTAACGCTAGCACTGTTTCGAACTAGCCACTACAAAAACTCTTATGCCACTATTACTACTAATACTATTTTTACTGCTATTGCTAATAATAATAACTGAACGTGGTAAGAATAAGCAAAATATACCCTGCTCGCCAGTTAAAATGAAACACCAAGAAGGAGACATTGGACTAATATAAAATTTGCAGAACATGTAGAGAATGGAAAGAAAAACTGATTAGCACGACAGCTCAGTGACACATCAGAGACACCGGGTATGCCATCTAGGAACATCAATCGGAGGCAGACCAGAGAACCACAGTGCAGTAATAGACAACTGTAGTTGTTACGTGAGTGTGTGTGTGTGTGAGAGAGTATGTTTGAAAGATCCCTCGTCGTATAATGCGGCAGCCCTGCCAGCATGTTTCCACTTTTGATTGCGGAAGAATTGTGGCACATCACGAATGTAGATTATCCTTTCGCGACGTTGGTGCACGTATTGGATGGACTGCGTTCGCAATGCAGCGCATTCTTACTCGATGACTTCACGAAGACACTACGCAACGACATGCCGGATCCCAACTACGGCACCATACCACGGGCCGTGTGTACAGATGGCTTGTGCGTATGACTCTGGCGAATTGAACAGCCACATCCCGAACACTAGCGCACGCTCTGGTGGATTTTGCACAGTGTCCAGTTTCCCCACGAACAGTTCTACGTCGTCTGGCAGACAGGGACATATTTACACGGCACGCATTACTGAGGCTTCCGTTAACTGCACAACATAGGTATGAGCGACTACAATGGTATCGCGAACGTCGAGCATGAAGATCTGAATGGCAGGACATCTTCTTTTCAGACAAATTCCGCTTCTTTGTGCAACATCATCATGGCCGCATCAGTATCTGGCGGTACAGTGGCAATAAGCTTGGCGACGCCTGCGTTTTGCATCGCCACGTCGGTCTGGCACCGGGTGTTATGGTATAGGGCTCCATTGGATTCCGTGGCCGTTCGTGTTTCCTACTCATTGACGGACATGTTACGATCCAACGGTACATCAACAATGTGTTGGACCCGGTTGTGGTACCTTTAGTGCAGGCTCTGCCGAGAACTACATTCTAACAGGATAACTCGTGTCCGCATGTGGCACATGATGTCCTAGCCTTCCTGGTTGGACGCAATGTTCTCCTACTTACTTGGCCGCCGTGTTCACCTGATCTCTTACCGATTGAACACAACTGGTTCTTAATTGGATAACACTTCTCACGGCAGCGACCTTCTACATCTACAGTTGATGAACTGTGGCATCGTGTCGAAGACGCATGGCTTGCCTTACCCCATGAGGACATCCAAGGGCTCACCCCCTCAATGCATTGGCGTGTTGCAGCCGTTGTGAAGGCCCATGGTGGGTCCACACGCTACTGACCTTCGGCAGTTCTGTTCCGTTGTCGCCATGTTGTCAGACATCGCACAGAGCGGTAAGTTTAATATTTTACTACTGGTACAATACGTATCTATCTGTCAAATTTGAGGCTGCTATCTTCTCTCTTTCTGGGAGTTGTATTTTTAATGGCGAGTAGTGTATTTAGATATTCTGCTCTTCATATACTTATTAGAAATAAACGTGAAATTTTAGGAATATACCAAAATAATCAGTAAACTCTTCGTAATTCAATGAGTCTGTTAGGATACTTAATTGCAAATAGTACTTTCTTATGGAGTATTTGGAAAGTGACAGTAGACAATGCTTTAAGAAATAATATAACAATGTCCACTTCTTTTAATTTGTCCATAAATGCTGTAAAATTTAGCTCAACTTTCATGGTTCACCTGGTCTTTGTAAAGATGCCTTTAAATAGTGACAAACCATTTTTTTGACAAAACAGTGTTTTCTATAAGTAGACTTCAACACCATTTTCAGGATTTCACGTCCATTATCACCAACAGTAGTGATCTGTCGAATGCATCAGATCCTTCAAAACTTATTTAGCCCTCTCAATAAATTCTGATCAAGCTGTTTCCTCTTTATCTTAGAATACGATTAATTGCATTCTTCTTCTCCCCGTCTTCCTCCCAATCATACCTTCAACTGAATTCCTCAGTTACTGTCTACTTGTTTGGAAATAGAGCAGACACATTCCATTGAACATTTACGTTAAAAATATATTCAAGTTGAAAATATCTAGCATTCCTTTCCTGAAAAACAGTATTTCACTGTCATGAAACTGTTAAACCAGGCAAATCGGTAGCTTAAAATTGCTCAAAGAATAAACTTTTAAAAGAAAATCTTTTGAAATTAATACACACACAAAATGACAGCTGACATGACCGGGACTCGATCCGGGATCTCCCAATTGTGTACGCTGTCCATCACTCCACTACGGGAACATACTTAGTGGACACACCACAATAGACAACATACATAACTGGCAACTGGAAGATCCGTGTTCGAGTCCCGATTACGATAGCTGTCATTCTTTTCTGAATTAATTTCAACATTTACTACACACAAGGATATTTGTGAAAAGCTAATAACAAAATTCCTTTTCTTTCCGTATCAAACAGAACCTATCATGACATCTCTTTACTTAATACTTGAATTCAATCTTTTACATTTTTTAAAGTTTCGACATCTTTGGTTTGTCTATGAGTTTAACTGTTGGCATTGAGCTGGCGTAACAAAATAACCACGATTTACTTAGATTGACTGTCGGCGTGAGTAGCATTTGAGCTTGTGCCGCCTCCCCCTCCCCTCCCCCTCCTCGCCATTATCGTGCATTGCGGATTGGTGGATATAATAATTAAACTAGCAAAAGAACAAAATAACAGTTTTTGTTTCACAATTCATCAAAGCGCCTTCCAAGAACTTACCGACTAACCAGTGGCGTCATTTTAGTTTTTGCTTGAGGGGGGGCAAGATTATTTAAGAAAACCCTTATGAGAGATATCATTCTGCCAGGGATTTCACCAGGATTTTCATTTTGGGGAGTGTAAAGGGTGTAAGTGGTGTTTTGCACGGTTTCTATCCACTTTTGACAGTAAATATATTAAAGTTTGGGGGGGGGGTACATTTGATACTTTTGGAAGAGACACCCCACTACAAGGTAGTCTGGTCGAATCACTGCGCTTGACGCATTCCACTTATTTCCTAGCGTAGTTTTTACTTTACACTTTTCATATGCGTAATTCATATGTATATACATATTCTTCTCTGTTAATATGATATAGCTAAAAATAAGTGACGCTCATATCTGACAAAAAATAAGGAAATTTTAACGAACTTTTTATAAAGTGTTATTTACAGCAGATGAAAAGGTCTATTGTATCAAATCGTAACGTTGGTTTCATTTATCAATCATTAATAAGATCGTCAATAGAGATTTTCTTAACTTCTTTTCGCTCCACAGTCAAATCATCAACGCGGAGAGTTGATCATCAGAAATTGATGACCAATGAAAGCTTTTCAGTCTTTTTAGAACAGAAAAAAACCATTCGTGATCTGCAATGTGACAAAAGTTCCCAATGACAAGATAAGAATAAATAGCCGATAAAAGCAGCCTGTGGATTACGATCTAATTGGGCCTACTTGGTAATTCTGACACCCGCTACATATAGGCCCTGGGTGCCCTGAGATATGAATCAAAGACTGCCCACCAATATATATACATCAAACGGAGAAATATAAAAAATGATAAGGTTAAAATTCACCCGAAGGGAACTACAGTTTAGGCAGTATACTGCTAATATTGATTTAAAAAAATGACTACTTGCCATACTTAGCACAAAAATGACAATACTCCAAGCAAAGAGAATAGTGAAAACAAAGAAATAAACAAGACTTAGATGACGCAAGTTGTCCTGTCTTGTGGAAATTCTACAAACCAAACTCGGCCATATCCCGAGCCAAACGACTCAGGAATGCCCAGGAAAGAGAACACAAAAGGAGGCCTACTGACGTTCATATTATAATAATTCTCAAAAATACATTATGTGGTTTACGCTGCTGCTTATACACGGACTAAAATGTAACAAGTGCCTAGAAAATTAACAAGACACATAGACAAAGCCAAAGCAAAAATTAAAACAGAAATATTCTTGAGCGTATACAAATATGAAAGCAAAAGGGTATATGGATATAAACTTTTACGGAACACGAGAGTAAACGCCCTATTTAAAAACGCACTATAAATAAAATTTAAAAATTTCATAAAATCTTTTTATTTCTCATATTCGATTTTTTTTGTGTGTGAGAACCGCGCGAAATTAATTAATATAACAGGCAATTAAAACTCACTTACCTACATTGCATAGCATGTTACAAGTAGTTGTTTTAGTTTTTTTTATGTTGTAGTGGGTTTATATTCTCAAACCCAAGGGGATCAATTCCCCCTTTCACCTCCATAAATGACGCCTCTGTGACTAACCCTTAAAAAGCAAGAAATATCGAAAAGGAGCCCAATAAAGAAATCTCCAAATCATATAATAAAAATTATAACTTCAAGGACACATTGAAGAAACACAGCTCTAAAGTCTATAAAAAAAAGTGGTAACAATGTTTGGAACCATTCGTATTATCCAATAAATGATTTGTCTTCATTTTATTGTTTATAATTTTCTTCTCAAGAAAAGGTTCAATAAATTTATTTAATTAAATTTTTATAGTAGTAATAATTTAATACATAAACTAAATTTCTTAAACATTATAATTCCTCCTGTCTTACTAAGAAAAGTAATTTGAGTTTGAATTTTGTTATGGCCTTTAGGCAACTTTGGCTTAGGCTGAACAGTCATATACAATTTTAAAGTTCATTGAAGGTGTCATGACTATGTTTATACTGGTTAGTGATGTGTCTTCACTACGGGGAGAAGTCATTAAACGTTGTATTATTCTCTAAATATTGCCTCTTCATCATTGTATAATGAAGATGATCCGCCACGATTGATGAGACAGTTACGCAGATAAAATGGACCTTTCTTATTTTCTTTTATCTACAAAGAAAGAACTGTTGTGTTCGCTTCATCTTGGGTTTTGATCCGGTTATTATGGTCAAAGGAATGTCTTTTTTTTTTTTTGCATGTTTTAGACCAATCAGATAAGTGATCTATTTTTTTGTTTTCATCTCAAAGACTCCCTAGCTACTTCTTTGCAATTATATATTGTATCTGTTATTGCATCGACTATGCCCATTGCTGTAGGGTCGGGCGGTGCCGTGCTTAAAAGTAGAAAACGGTTGCTTTTCAAATATAGAGTCTTATATCCAGCAGTTAAGTGAGCAGTCGAAACAAAAATTACATGCAGGAAGAGTATGAACAATCAAGTCAAAGAATTGGCAATTTTTGTACCTCCTAACGCGAGCGCTTACACACATTCAAACACACACACACTCTTACGTTGCAATTTGTGTTTCATTTTTTATTGTTAAATAAATATATTTTTATGAATCATGACAGATCAATGTCTTAATCTTAAACTGTTGAAGACACAAGGATATGTTTTATTATGAAGTTTGCACACGTACATGGTTTCGGAATTGAGTTATTTCGCAATTAAATGTCAGATATATCAACATTCATTTGAAATATGAGAATGATTTGGATAATTATAAGAACACCTGTATCCTGTCAATCAAGTATTTTGCACCGGAAACTGTATTGCTGTTTAACTGTTGGAGATTACTTGTTGTAAACATATGTACTGAAGAACAAAGGCTTTGATTTTTATCTTCGTATACAGTAGAAATGTAAAAAGAGAGAGAAAGAATATTTTTTGTGTTCGTAAGGACAATCCAAAGAGCCTTGAATGTTTTCAGATCTGCAATCGAATGTTGCAATATGTATTAAGTTAACAGTAATATAATATTTAAGTTTAGAAAAAGCTAATAGCATATCCGCAGACCCTATAGGAGCTCATTAAACTTATAATAGCATATCCGTGGACCCTATAGTAGTTAGCTAAATAGAATTATGCATCTCTTCCAGGTAATCTGACATTGATAATGAGTCATGAAAATGTCTTCAGAAATGAGAGCCCTAGAAGCTAGTGTAAGTGATATTTTATTAGTTAAATATAACTGTGTTTAGATTTTGTATTTATGATGTTACAAATACGTGACATAAAATATTCATAGTTAATACAAAAGACATATTGGACCTTAATGTGTATGTATAATATGAATATTTTTGTCCTCCATTTTTGTAACACTCCAGTATTTTTTTTTATTTTTTTTTTTTAAGAAAATGTTATATTTCTGTACATCTACACCTCTCAAACCTAAATATATTCTAAAATTTTAGTTAATCGTATCTTAATTTGAAATAGGTTGAAAGAATAATTCAAATAATTACCAAATCTATTCATTTTCTCTTAATGGAAGTACCTGAGGATATTTTAATTTGGCAATTTCAAATTTTCTCTTTATTAAGCACATGTGCATCTCAATATATCTAGCAAATTTTTGATCGTATGGTGCTGGTAGGTTTTGTGTGAGTTTATAAAGAGTTGCAATCAATTTATTGCGGTAAGAATCAAACATCACTTTAGATACAATACTTATCCAAGATCAACCGATCATTTTGTGAATAATTTTGAATAGCTCTCCAAATTAATTCTAACTCTCCAATGAATGTAAATGACACTTGCAATGTTCTGTTACACAACTCATGAGAGACAAGTCTTTTTTTAAGAAAGTAATTTGAGCGGTAGGATAGAACAGTAACCTGTTTTTATTTTACAACTTTCCTCATGTTTTTCTTCCAATAACTTAAACATTTTTATTAGCGCCACTTCTGTTGTAATATGTTACGTACATAATTAATTAAAAGAGCGGAAATGTTTACTCTGTTTTCGATGAGAAGGTGCTTTTATAAAAAAAATGTATTTCAATTGAAAAGGGTGGTATTTAACGAAACACCATGACTTTAAGTAGAAAATATGATTTTTTAATATGCATTTCCGATATTTTACAGATGTAATTTTGTCTTCCAAGTTGAAAAAGCGATTTGTCATCATTTTAAAATGGTTCACAATGAATCATGATGCTTGTCCAGTTTCTTGTCCGCCATATTTTACCAGGAAGGTTATCGAAAAACCAAGCCCAACTTTGAAGTTAATCGCATTCAGGTTTAAAAATGAGAACAGAAGACCTGTTTACTTTTTTTCATGGTATATTAAGACGTCGAACGGAAGAAACATCTTTGAACGTTCTTTTCAATTGCAATGACCCGACTAAGATAGTCGACAGAGCGTTGGATTACTGATTGGGTGGTCCGGATTCAATTCTCACCGAGGTCAATTTTTTTTGTCTTTTTCCATTCCCATGAACTAAGAGTGGAGAATTATTAATTTTCTTCCCATTGTTAGACGTCAATTGTGCCCTTCAAGTTGGAAACGCTCTATCTCCAAACTGAAGCAGAATTCCACTAATGTTCATAGGAACTTTTCTTTTTGTTTTCTATGACAGCAATCACCTCTTAAATTTTTGCCGTGTATTTTAGTTACATCCTGTATACCCTAGACTAAAAGTGGTTTGTAAATAGGGGTAAATGATTTAGACGATTCTCAGGTACCGGTACACTAACAAGTTCGGTGAAAGCTCTAAAACTACTTTAATAATTCAAGACACTTTTTATATATATGACAGTGAAAACATTTGGTTCACTTCCATATCACATTAATTTATTTTGTAAAATATTTAGATTTTTTTAAAAATAAATACAAATGAAAAATATACTCTAACAAGAAAATTGTTTCTCTATTCTCAGGATGTAGTCCATATGATTACAATGTTTCAACTTAGAAGTTGGTAAGTAAATTTATTAATTTTCTTCAATAAATTATAATAAATATGTTCCAACTACTTTTTACAGGGTGATTCCAAAAGATATTACTCCGTAACTCACTAGTAAACTTCCTTCTCGAGTTAATCAATGACCTTGCAAAAGGTTGATCATAAACAGTTAATATTGAAAAATGGAAAGGTGTACTCAATAGCTAACTGCAATCAGAAAACCTCAGTGAAATTAAGTCAATTCTTTAAAAAAAAGCGTATTATAAACTCTTATGGAGCCTTTCCTTAGAAAGAAAAGTAAACTTTGCTCAAACTTGCCATGTTACGTCAACAAACTTGCATTAAGCTTATCACCTTGTTGCAAACTTGTATAACGCGTCAAGTTCGCAAATTTGTTATGTAAAATTTGCAGCAAGTTCAGAAAAGGCTTGCTCCCCAAAAGTAGACGTAAGAACGAATATAGTACGTAACGACACAGACATATAGGAAACAGCTATTCAATAGCCACTTATAAAGCTACGAAAAGATAGACTGACTGGACCTAAAAGCAAGCTAAATTTCCAATGTTTAAGTGATTTTTAGTATGAATAAATTAAGACAACCAACCTTATCACCTTTCCCGAGATAAGAATTAGGCAGTATAAACACTGCTGATTTCTAAAGAAATTGTACAGAAGATGTTGGTAGTGACATGAGTTATTCTTAATGCTATTTCTACTTTGTATTGTGAATTTTAAGTGAGAAGATGGAAAGCATGTTTACTGTCGATAATTATGAAATATAAAATAAATAAAAATGGTGCTGATGTGAGCATTATTTTATATACAACATTTCTGGCTTGAAACTATCTCTTGTTCGACACAAGACCATCTAAAATATAAAATATCAGTCTTCATGATTAGCATAGTAAAAAGGATGCTTACTATGATTCGAGGAAAATTAAAACAATTCGAGGAAGAACAAAAAAAACAAAAACATCCCAACTAATCAAATAATTAATATTGAAAATGTATGTCTCAGTTTTACTATATCTTAATTATTTCCGAATATATGAATCTGCGATACCACGTTTCCCATATTCTTAAGGACAAAAATCATTGCTTACTGCTACCATTTTTTTTTATATATATAAAACGAGTTTTAAATGTGTTTGAGATAAAGACGAAAGTGTCTCTAATCCCTTGTTAGTCACACTAAGATTTCATAAAACTTTTAACATGTCTCGGATGAACCCAGCGAGAAGAGAATGATTTTATGATACCTGTGTACATAGCTCACAACGTACGTTCGATTATTGAGATAAATACGTCTAAAATCACTTTCTATGATGTATACCACTAACGGCTAATCTTTCTCATCTCGTTAAATAGAATCACTTGAAATGATTTTACGTAATAAGTACCTTCAACATACATGAGATCACATTTACGTAACACATTATATTATTTCTTGTTTTATTTTCTTCAGTAGAGAACAGTCTTAACTAAGAATATTATACAGCTCCTAAGTAGGTGGTGAAATCTGGAACTCTTTTTGGTACACAATAACAGATTACTGGTTTGTTTGGAATTTTATGGTTGCGATTTACTCCAGCGACTTCTTATAGCTGGAACAAGAGGAGGGGCAACAGAGCAAAGCATAATGTGTGAGGAGTGGTGCGTGGCTCAGATGCAAAAGAAAACAAAACAAAACAAAAAAATAGAGCAAAAATTAGAGTAGGAGCTGGCGTTATCTGGTGAGCCATTACTCGGTAGCTTATAAAGAGTGGAAGATAACTGGAGGCGGCAGACCACGCTTTGCATGTTAAAATTTTCCTGTGAAAGTAACCGGCTGCTTTTGCTTCACTTTATGATGTGCGTGTGTCTACATGTATAGTTACATATATAGATAGATCTATACCACTCCTTTTTAATACTATGTGTGCAATGTGTTGATGCAGAATTATATATTGGCGACGCATTAAGAAAGTGCAGCTTTAGAAAGGAAGTTTACGCCTGCAATTTCCTGAATAGAAACATGTATATAAATCTGGAAATGGACTAGTTTCTTTCTTTCGTTTTTTTCTTTTTAGCCTAATGAATTTTTGAATAATCTTATTATGAAACTATCTTAATGAACATACTCATTAGATGCATAAGCTTTTTGTAATTACAGTGATAAAGAATACTGAAATGATAGCATTAGATGGCGATGATAAAAGTGTTCTGCCCAGAGGTCTATGGTCCTAAATGTCAATTAGTAAGGTGAACCGATCGTGATTTGACATTGCCTTTCATCATCGGATGAAGGTGACATACTAAGAACAGCTTAAGGTTAACTCCGAATAGCTTGTATCCCCCACATGTATCGAATCATTGATTACATGGTAGGAAATGTTAATACCCACGCATCGGTAGCTATTAATTAAATGGAATGTGCAAAGAGTATGTGGAAACTGTCAGAATTAGTTCGATTATTTATAGAAAAGCAGAACAATATTAATGTCACATAAAGTGATATTCGTTATCGAAAAATGAACAAATGAAATCTTAATATAACGTATTCTCAGGCAAGAACCACTGTTTATTTCAATGAAAATACATTTACGTAAGTAGATGTTGGAATATTTAGTGTCCCGACCCCCAAATATCTAAAGACTATAAAGAAAACTCAAAACTTGAAATATTTAATTTACGTACATTTGCTAATAACTCGTAAATGGAAATCTGTTTAAATATTTGAATGTATTATGTGCTACAAAATATTTATACTGTACTAATAAGCGCAAAATATTTAAATTCAATATATTTTATTCCATTCTTTGATGAAACAATTCGTTACTAAACAGAAATGTTAGGATAAATCCAATTGAATATAAACTAATATATAACGTTGATAGTTCGCGAGTTCCTGAGTTTTGGGAATATTATATTGGGTCTTTATACCTAGTAAAGAGAATCTTTGGTCCCTGTTTGGTTTTCGTAATAACCTCCCAGTTTGCAACCTAAATTGCATGCATATCACTTGTATGGGTGAGGGAGAAAGATGGGAGGAAAATTAGATTAGATTTGCTTATGTTAGAGATCACCAAACTCAAAGACCGTCTAAACATTTTACGTTATGTGATATCCAAACTGAAACATACATATTTTAAAAGTGAAGTACAGTTTTGCCACATATTCAAGGTTGTTGTTTAAAAAAAAGGCTGACTAAAAGAATTAAAGAATTGAATTTACAGCTACGGTTACGGTATTAACAAACTTAGCTCAGTCTGTTCAAAGAAGTAAGTATGAAAACCTTGTTACTCCAAAATTACAATATATTTTAGTCATTTTTTCATGATGCTTTCATGAATTAAACATATTAAAATCGTATTGGCAGTAATTGCACAACAATGGGCACTTCAAAAGTATTTGGTTTGATAACTTTATTTTATATGGGTCATTTTAGTAACTTTTTTGACTTCGTCCCATCTCTATGAGTTCAATGCTGGTTAAAATCCACAGGTATTCATGCCCCAGGCAGGACTCGAACAAGCGGTCTTGGAAACACTGACCCAATGCATAAGATCACAAGATTTCATTGATCGTCAATATTTGGTTTGAAGTTAATACATCTCTCTTCATTAATTTTTCTCTGATCATAGGTAAACGTTTGCGAACATGATTATCTCCGTGTAAGTTTCATAATAGGGTCTAAAAAAGAATACAGGTTATGAATGTAACTGACGGGAGGAAGAACCATTTGGCAAAACCGCTTCAGTAGCCGCATTCGCTGTGAGCTGAGGACTTACATCGTTTCCTTGCAAAAAGATTGCGACGCATTGGTATATATATCACATTACAAGTGTGGAACATCACAACGTATGTCCTTGCTTCAATCCGCTACGTACCAAGCGATTTTCAACCTTAAGGGCAAAGTTCACATATTATTCATTGAATAGCTTATAATTCAAGTGTCTTATAATCCCATCAAATGATTTCCTTATGAGAGTTCACTTTTCACGAATTTGTGTTTATCCGACTCCTGCAGAACGTTCAAGGTTGTTCTAAATTTTCAAACTCAAATTATGACGTATGCATTTTATAATGACGTAAAACATATTTTCCTATAATATTTTTAATGTTGCCTATAAGATGGATATTCTTCGACTCTATCAACTTTATTGCGATCCTAGACCAGCGTTATCCTAACGCTAAATATCCGGATCGATTAATGTAGATATTTAGAAATTATTTATTCAGTTTCTCTTCTATTTTTTTACTTTAAATAGAGTTCAGTTAATGTATTTGTCACTTTTGAAGACGTTCCCTTGCAGTTGTCCGGTTAGCCACGGGGATATAGCGTTGCTCACTTGTTAACTCAACATGGAGAATATGGACAAGTCTTGAAACTGAATTACAATTTTGGTTATATTTGGCCATTTTCAGGTCTCAAACTTAATACAAAATATAGATAATAGTTGCGGTATGTGTAAGCTTCGTGTTTAACCTATCGAATAGATTGAGTATAGAGTAAACACTGCTGCTTAAAATATATCAAATATAATAGGAGTGGAAGCAATAAAACACACATCGTATCTCAGAATGTAAAAGAATGGATCGAAAACGAAAGAAAATTGCAACTTGATCACTGTGTATTGTATTTGATTCTTACAGTCTACCTTTACTTCTTTGTAATTTAGCATTGACTTGTTTCTTTGCACTTGTTACATTATTACCTGTTAATTATTGTAATGAGAAACCCAGTGGGAGTTAACCATCGATATCACATACAAAACCAAGCTTTGGTATCTCGACGCTTTCTCCCTCTCTCAACTACTAAGCTACTTAGTGAAAACAGTCACGAAGTCACTTCTGTAACTAGAGATGTGGAAGAAGAAAGATATGGGAGACTTTATCATGCGATGATTTCGAACACGTACGTAATTGGAAAGATATATTTTCCGATGAGGACCATAAGTTGTGTCCTTCTTTTTTTTTTGGGTTTGGTTTGTTGGTCTGATTTGATTCCTCATTTCTATGTGTAACACCTTGTAACAACATTGTTTTACAGAAGTAAATGATGGTGATTCTTCTCGAGAAACACCAATTATAACAGCTCCCAAATCGTAAGGTTTCATTCGGTCAGAGAGTGTGAAAATGCTTTATATTCGTGGAAAAGTGATGCTTTTTCTCTGCTAGTTGAACATATTCAACACAGTCTCTTAATAATACGTCTTAAGGTAACCAACGAAAGTATTATTTTTATGTTTCAAACAAAAGAAAATCTAAAAATGTTTAGACTTTTACGTTTAGAGAGGAAGAAATTATGCATGAAATTTAGTTACGTTATTGTTAACTCAGTGCTTCAGCAAAACACTAGATGAACGGGAGTTCTCGGTTCAATTCTCGGGTTTGCATTCGCAGGGTCAAACTATTTTGTCCAACTGCTATTTCTTTTTCCTCTCACAAGATATGTGCGTAAACAGTAATATTTATTTGGAAAATAAAGTATGGTATGTCATGAGTAAGTATGGTAATTGACGAGTTCAGCTCTAGATGGTGAGAAGCCACACTTGAGATTTGGGCACAATTTGAAAGACTTGCATAATACTTCTGCACTTTATAAGTACTGTAACTAGTTGTTTATTTCTTTCTCTGGTATTATGTCTTCTGATTATGAAACTTGTATTAGCTTTTATGCGTTCTGTTCGTTTATTTGCTTGTTTTCTCTGTATAAAGTATGTGTGGCTCATCCACTACCCTTTTGAATCCACAGCTCTCAGGTTTCGCGTTTGCGGACTAAATTTCGAATCTTGTGTGTGCTGTTGGTCTTTTACAGATCTTCATTAGAAATTATTTCTTTCACATAAATTTAAACTGACATCATTTGGTTGCTAATTTGAATTAAAAATACTATGTATTAGAGAGTTACAATGGTGGATCCAGAGCCACGGTGAGGGTGGCAGCCACTTCTCTCAAGGAAAAATACTTTATTTTTTTATAGTCTTATTTCAACAATTTATCTCAGAAAAAAAAGCTTCCATTTGTTTGCGAACAAATCTAATTTGTATAATAATATCAATTTTGGGGGAAACCGCTGTCATATTCCATTTAAAACTTAGCAATACGAGAGAAAACATGATAAGTTTATACTTAAAATATCCACTTACACAGTAAAAAATAGCTGTGTTAATTCAACACAATGCGGTGTCCCAGCGTGACTACCACTTTTGTGTGTTAAATTAACACAACATACGGTGTTGATTTCGGTACTGGGAGAAAATAAAATTACGACCGCAGCTAGATTTGAACATGGGTTGCTCAGTTACAAGTTGAGTGTCTTACCGGCTTCGCTAAATAGTCAGACAAAAAGAGTACTAGATTGAAACAATATAGAGAATTAAAGAAAATCTTGCTGAACCTCAAACACAAACAAAGTTGCTCTCACGACTTATGCCATGGTTTAATCACTTTTCCATTGGTCAATTAAGGATCACAATCGCCATTTATTGAGAATATGTTCCATTTCTATGAAAGCAAGCGCAGCATTTGACATGTTGTTACGATAAGAAAGCAGGAATGCTGCTCACGTGTTTGGCTGTCGCCATCTTGCTTGCTTTCATAGAAATAGAATGTTCTCAATGAATAGGAATTCTGGTTCTCAATTGACAAATAGGAAGTGATTAAACCATGGGATAAGTCGTGAAAGTAACTTAGTTTGTTTTGGGGATTAAGCAACACATATTTGAACCCATACACTGTTTAAATCAAGTGTGTAGTCGTTTAATTCAAATATTGTTCATCAATATCCTTTTGTATCCAATTCGTTTTCTGTCTGACGATTTAGCTAAGTTGGTAACACGCTCGACTTCTAACTGAGCAACCCATGTTCAAATCTAGCTGAAGCCGTAACTTTTTTTTTTCTCCCAGTACCGAAATCAACACCGTGTTTTGTGTTGATTTAACACACAGAAAGTGGTAGTCACGCTGGGACACCGCATTTTGTTGAATTAACACAGCTATTTTTTGCAGTGTACAAGCAAACATACTGATGAGACAGAAAATAATTATATTGTTTCTTCTTCCGTCATAATTACAATGTCAAAGTATGTGCTCATGAAAAGTTTGCTCACTCGAGCGTAATTGCTTTGGGAAATATCGATGGCATGAAAGTCAGATTCTTCTCTGTGGAGAATGGTCAAATTATGTGGAAATGCCCTTATGCTTTTAAATTCCTGAAATATGAAAGCAAGTACATCGTAATGGCGATACCTGTTAGAGGGTATATTATTCATGGCCTCTATTTTGAAGTTCGTCATTTTGAATCTCGATTGATTTTCTTAAATGGGAAACGGGTCGTGTAATATGTCATTTTTGGCTAGAAGTTTACGGGAAATACATTTCTGAAGTCAGTTTTGTCTAAATATATATTGTTTTGAGAGAATATTCCCTAAACCATTTGCTTGTTATCAGAAAACTCTAGCAAATGTCCCTGGTCTATTCTACTTGCGTCCCCCGTCACGAAAATCCTGGATCATCCACTGGAGAGTTATGTATTAGACTATGGATTATTGTGTTGACTATTCTCGAGGATCAGTTTAGAACAAAATACTCTTAACTCAGTATAAAGATCACACAAAACTGGATTATTGAATTGAATAAGTATAAGAAAAGTATGATAATACAGACGTAACAAAGAGGAGGGGCTTCCCCGTATCGGGACGGGCGTAAGTCATAGTGCTGTTCCGCTCATAAAATTAATTTTATCTCATCTTTGTACGATGATACATAGATAAGCTTTATTTTCTTGGGTAATTTTAGTAATTGTAACTTTGAACCGACCCTGATACAAGTGAAATGGTTTCTAATATCGACAAATACCCATGTCTCAGCTGGGAATCGAGGCCGAAACATCTTGGATGTTAGCCTTACATACCACACCTCACGACCACGGTCATAGAAAATGGCCGATCGCAAAACATTGTAAGCAGACAACTTCCTCAATGTGGTAACTCTGAATCAACTATGTGGTTGACAAGAGAACATGTAAGATATTCGTCTTAATTATGCATAGAAGATTGAGTATGTGTTGCTAAATTATGTATATTTTGTACTTGTTAATTTTTGTCTGTAGCCTTTTTTTTAATGAATGTCAATGTACAATACAGTGATGTTTAGCTAGGATATAGGCATGTTTTATGATGGTAGGATAAACCGTGTTAGGAAATTAGTACGTAATACTATTAGTAAAGCAGTTAATTTATGCATTATTTCATGTAGAAAATATTATATAGGGGTCTATAATACAATTATGTTGAATGTGTATATTTAAAAGGACAGCTAGTGAAACTAAGTTTTACTTACTGTTACGCTTTATAATAAATATTTTTGTGATATTGTAAATCCTTCATGAAATGTTTCACTTACGATTTCATTCTGTGACATCTCTGTATTATGATGCGACATATGTTCGGAAGTAGATGTAGAAATGCCTCAGGAAACAATGTTTCATTAAAGGATGCGGTTTCATAACTAATACTTATCCTTACTCTTCAGAGATGTTACAAACTTTCTTTCAAATATTGCCTTTTATATGACCAAAAGCATTATTTAAAACTAGTGCTATAAAATAGTTACATCTCTTCTGGATTTTCTGTATCGTTAATATATACATACACCATCTAAGACTCTCCTGCTTTTGTTCCTAAAATAAGCGTGTGTGCAAGAAAATTGCATTTATTTTTTCAGAACTATTTTCCTGTTCTTCATTAGCTTAAGATATTTAAAATGTATTTTGTTAAACATATTTCAAAGCAAAATTCTTTTATTTGATAAGTTTCAACTTCCTCAATCTTGCCTGAGAAATTTACAGAAAGGCTCAAAATCATACCTGAAAGACTTGAATGAAGAGCTACATCGAATAATACACAATTATTTGCAGAAAGAAGTACCGGTATTTATCCCATCGTAATATGCACTTCCTTGATAAAATCACTTTGCATGATCACTACACAGTTCTTCAGTAATATCTTAAATATAACATTTTTTGTTTTAAGTAAAAAAATAGACATGTGAGATTATGTTTATTTGCTCCTCACATGTCAAGCAAAAGACAAATATTTTTACACAAGAATTTTGTACAACGCAAATTACTTTTTGAATTACATATTCTCTGCTTCTATCGCTAGTCAATACAAATACATGAGAATTTAAACAATCTTTCCTTACTCGTACAATTGCAACAGGTTGTAATAGTATCTACTAGAACTAATTAACTTAACACTGAACCATTGTGCACGAATTACTTATAATATTTCTCTATATTGATTGTTACAACACACTTGATTACAGAATATTTATTTTCTAATATTCTATACGTATTGTTCATTTATAATCAGTTATCTGGAACAAGGTGTTAATGCAATCAATACTTGTTTATTGGACCTCAAAACACAATTCCCTCTCTTCATTTAGGCGGGTACAAGAAAAAGATTTACGACTTCTTGCGATTAGTGTGGTTATATTTGTTTATACAATATTCTTTAGGAAGGAAAACTAATACATTTATTGGTATTCCCTTTTTAGTAATCTTGATGAAAGTGAGAAGCAATCAGGACGAAACCAATAGTAATTGTTCGAAAGACCAGAATACCAATATCGATTATTTCGAAATCATTTTTTTATTTGTATATTCTTCTCAATGGCCATTAGTTTCATTTAACTTCAAGTTCTCTCAGGTATGTTTGTTACTGTTGGTAGCATGGAAAAATCCTATTCTTAAACCGAGCTTTTACTATTTGCTTTTACAATGATTTGTGTTCTGTTTTTGGTTGTCATATCGATTGTATCTGGTCTTGCTTTACTTGGCGTAAGAGGCAAATTAGTGGGCGTTATCAGTCACGAATGGAGAGAGAGGGACATGTAGTATTTCACACATTTATTGCATTACTGTGGTGGACCCATGTGGCAGCTACCTGTTGTTCGTGAACTTAATTTCCTAGAAAATACTCCTCCCCATTCGTGTTTTTTTACCGACGTAAATGTCCGTGAACTTATATTCCCCTCCTTACATGATTTCAAACTATACAAACACACCCGAAAACGTTCATATGTATATGCAATGAAGATTGAGAGACTTTCTTCATTTCTCTTCGTAGGAGTGTATAATAGGTCACCTCTTTTCTCTTTGTAGTAAGACTTACTTCTAAATGAATTGCTCAAATGTGTAGTTTTGACATAAAGAAGTTGGTCTAAAAATTATTTTTGATTCAATTGATTGTAGAGGTGTGAGTCTAAAAAGTCTGAAGGTCATAAATAAAATTCAGATTCTACTTGTTGAAGAAAGACATTAAACATGTCATTCGAATAGGAAATTCTTTTGTATGGAATGTTTAATTAAAGTGTGTATTATTTACAGTACCGAGTAGGTCGCAATCTGTTAAGTTTGCTGGTGCAAGAGTTTCATCCGATATCACCGTGAATTGAGATATGGGAATTCAATGATTTTCACCAGGGCTTGAATTAGCGAGGAGATGGTGAATTTCCTCCTCTGGAAATTTCGCTTCATCTCACTATGAAGTTATCTTGCCTGTTGTACCTGCAGGTAAATGACTATCGAAAAAAAAAACACTAGCAACCCCCCCCCCCCCCAGGAAAAAAATGTCAATTTAAACATTGATTTTTTTTTTACTGTTGTTATGAATGCATCCCACTGAATTGACAATAATGTAAACACAAACTAATAATTTTTATACTACAGTGTACTGTACTTTATACATTGTAAAAACATAACCTTATTGCATATTACAATAATGAGTAATCTTTTTTGCTTTGCCTTTCAAAGTTTATAATATGGGGCGTATGCGCGAACAAACGTTTGTATTACATTTCGCGTGTATTAAGGAAAACGACAAGGAAGCTGAATCTTGTCCACAGTGCAGGGTGACGCGGTATATAATGTAAGATAGGCTTTTGTTCCACTGCTTTTGTAGTGCATTTCTCTCCAGAAATTTCTGAGTACTGAGGCCATTTGTTGCAATATGCTCTAACTAAGTTCAAATACATGTCAAGGACACATCACACATACCTTTGTTTTACAAATAAAGCCACTTACACAAAAAGGTCACATAGACGTTTGTTCACGCATACACCTCATTTCTTGCCCAAAATCAATTGTATCTATTTCCCTACACATATCTTTCGATACTAGATGTTGTTATATAGAGCTTTGTATTAATAATTCAGAAGAGCATGTATCATTCATGTATAGTTAGTGAGAGAGTAAGTAATTTAGGAATAACTTCATGATTAAAATTAATCCTCCAATAACCACAAGGCTTCCAATTTGAGGCTTCTTAAGTAAAAAAAAATAACAAATTTCGTGACAAAATTATTACGTGTAATGCTACGTGACAACATTAAATTATTTCTGAATAAGGGAATAGATAAACAGTTCGTGCTTGAAAGCGAAAATATGGCGTGAGAATCTTAAGAGAGTTCGCTGCACTAAAGACGGAATTGAAGTACATGTATTCACACTTTATTTTTGTGCCATTTCTCTGAAATTGCGTTTCCATCTAACGATAGAATGAATGCATTTGTGACTAAAATTATTTCATAGGTGGTCCCTTGGTAACATGATATTTTGATGATTTTAATTCCTACGCGTGTGTGTGTTTCTTTATAAAATCTCTGTGTAATGATCCACAAAATGATGAAACATGCAATTCTTCATTTCAATAACATTTCCAAGTAACGGAAATGTTTCGTGGGTACGAAATGCACATAATTCTAGGAATTTTGTAATATTTACTTTCAAAATATATTTTTTTCTGCTGAATTTGTCTAAAAATGGCTGGTGCATCCTTTTCCCACGTATTATTTGTCTTTTCTTGATACAATTTTTTTTCAGTGCGGAAAGTATCCTTACGCAAAGTTACTAAGAAGTTCTTGCAGTTTTATAGGTTACAGTAGACTCAATAATAAATGGTTCTGTTCATTATATACCTGTCATCTTCTACTAAAGCTTTACATTCATAGTCTTTTGAAACATTTACGTCTTGAGGTCGTCACGCAAGTCTTTAATGGGGAGGAAACGTAGAAGTTTCTAGATCGTGGAGTTAACCTAAGCTCCATCCTGATATTCCTGGTGTGATTAGGGGAAAAACAGGGAGAACATCAATCAAGATGTCTTAAACCAAGATTTGATCCTAGATACTTTCGTTAAAACCACTTCGAATAATTGGTCATTCTGTTATAATCAGAAGTAGTTGAAAAAATATATAATATAACGATACTTGCAAGATAGTGGTACCGAGCAGCCGTAGCTGGGTAGAGCGTTAGCTTAGCAAACAGAAGACCCTGCTTCTGGAAAAATCCTCCATCACGACTAAGAGTTTTACAGAGTTTTCCTCAGTCATACCAGACAAATGTTGGGATGGTATCTTCACACTGGGCCCTGGTTCGACTTTCCAGATCTTCTTTCTCACCTTATCCCTTCTTGAATCAATGTTACCTAGAAGACTCCAAGAACATGTCCCTTCCTCCCCGAAAAGAACAACGGTAGTGGTTGGTAGTCTTCAAACTTTCCAGGCAAGTAATATCGTTTAGTTTGCGCAATTATATAGTGGCAGAACGGAAATTAGAATTGGAGGCTAATTATATATGCGGCCAGATCCATAACTCCGATTAATTTATATTCAGAGCTTTGAAACAAAACAAGTGAGGCAGAACACCGTCGCGAAACTGTGCACATGTGTTATTACCAGGTTTTATAAGCGAACGTCCTGTGCTGATGATCTATGTACGTTGGGAAAGTCTCGCTGAAACCTTTCTAATGACACCTCAGCCACCTTTTTATCCCTAGTAGTTCCTGAGTTGAAAGCTGTTCATTGTTCTCATCAGTTGCTATGGGGAAATGTACACCCATATCTCTGAACACGCTCATCCGACCGATCTTGTTAATTTGTATGACTGTGAACTCGTTTTAACAAGACCTTTCAAACGACCTTCGTAGCTTCCAGAGAAAAGACTGTATATCTTGATCTACCGGTACCCTACAGTTGGAGTTACAATGTCTGAATTAAATGTGATCATCATTCCTTCAGCAAGCACGGAACGGGCGTACAGTCATAGTGATGTTACCGCTTTTAAATTTGTTTTACTTACGTCAGTAATCTTATCCATCGTTAAACTCAAAAACTATTATATGCAGAGTACTGAAATCAAAGAAAGTCTATTAAAATAGCTCAAAAGCATAATTTAAATGTTGACGTTTGTAGATTTAAGCAACTACCTAACAACTGACCTTAATTTTGACGCTGAACCTGCTCATATCTAATCCATATATGCTACTGTTTCTCCAAAGTCATTATTAGAACCTATCAATTCTGCATATGAATTATTATCATATACCTTTTGTTTTACTGCTCTGTATATAATGTAGTCTCACCATTGGTGATGGAGAACGTTGTTTGCTTCCATCAAAGTAAGGTATTTTCACTAAATATATATCCTCTGAGATTGCCTTCAGACGATACCACTTTAAACGCTTCTTCTAACGGAAACGGATCTTCTAACGAGAGGTGAAAACGCCACGGGCGCTCGTTTGAAGCGCTGCTGCATCACGTTCGTGACTCTGTGTGAAACCTTTAATTTATTTCTAGTGTTCACCAACGGTAGCGCTTCTGTTAGGATGACTTGTGACAAAGCCACTAGGAGCGCTGCTTAGTTGTTTATGGGTAGGTATTCCATAAAGTTTCAAATGGTTGTCTGTGACGCTTCTAATACCCGCTAGAAGCGCCACTTGCGCCCATTCAAAGCACCGTTAAACAGCGGTGCTAGTGACCTTATCTGAAGAACTCTAAAAGTTCCTTTAATGCAGTTTTGAACTAAGTAAATCCCAGGTTGACTCCCGTATAGATATTTCGTGGGCGCCTATTACTTCCCAAGTATCATTATACAATTCTGCAGATGAATCTACGCTATTTTATTTTTTGTTCCAAAGCTCTAACAAGGGGAGGGTGTGGTCTGGAAATTTTAGTTTGGAAGCAGAATTCGTATTGTACCCTTCAGGTTTTCATATACTAGGGCGTACTGGTCGACCAGTTGAGAGCAAACATAGATCAAAGTATACTTAACACTTTCGACACATCTCTTATGCCATGAAATAGTCTTGCCCATCATCGGCCGCGGTGGATGATGCGGTCGAATGCTTGGCTCACGAGCAAGAGCTTGTAGGTTCGAGTCTCGTTGGGCACATTTTTTTTTATAGTTTGTTTTACCAGAATGAGTATTTCATACGTTGTAATAATAAAGAAGGAAAAATTTACCTGAATAACATTTTGTTGTTGCAAAGACGAGAGTGTTGAAACGTTAACAATTTTGTGTAGAAAAAAAAGTTCTTCACGAAAGCAGTTGATAAAAAGAAGAGCAACTCCTCGAAGATACAATTACAATACAATTAATAGCTCATCACTAACTGTCATCTCCAATTTTTGGTAATATCGATATGATCCGGTATGTCTGGAATGCTACGAAAGTTTACAACGAAATGTGATTTACTTGATCTTCTAGAACACCGTGTCCTCGTACAAAATCTTCATTCATTTTCTGTTCGAGATGTAGAAACTTCTATTGCTTTTTATGTTTCTTTGACAATCATCATTCTGGTTCCTGTGTAGGCCTATAAATCTGTACCTGAGAGTTAGAACCGCGTAAGTCCAATTTTGGCCAAGACGTGATCAAAGCAGTTTAATGCCGCATTCGGAAGGCCTCAAATAATGGATGCTCGATTCTTGTTGTAAACATGTTGATACTGTAAATAAGTAAGTCTCTTATGTAGTTTGTTCATTTAGCTTCCATATGATTGGAAGTGTTTTTTTTTTTCTCGAAAACAATGATTTGTGACTTATGCGCTTCTAGCTGTCAGGTACAGAAATAACCCTGTGACAGCATTGATTGTAAACATTATTTTTGCATTCTTTTTCTTTTGCTGGTAGTTTCTATTAGCATTTCATATCTTTCTCCATATACAATGTTTCGTGGCATCCCATATGCATGTAAATATCTACAAATATGTATGTGCAAAATGATTTTACAAATTAGCCAAATTTTATAAAATCATTTTCTGAATTTCTGCCCGAAAAGTTGTTAACGCATTAATATTATTTTTTAGTAACAAACTATTTTACACTTTTTTCACCCTTTACATTTTTACTACAACGTATGAAATACTAATCCTGGTAAAAAAAAAAAAGATTGATAAAAAATATGCGCCTAACGAGACTTGAACATGAAATCACTCGCTTGTGAGCCGTCCACTCTACCGCTTCACCCACCCGGGCAAATGATATGTAAGAACATTTTATCGCATAAGAGGTGTGTCAAACGTGTTACATAAACTTTGGCCCATATTCACTCGCAACTGGCTGAATAGTGCGCCCTTGTATTCTTCGTATATTAATATCTGAATGGTACAGTACATAGCTATCACACGAACTCTGAACCCGCGCTCTACCGACTAAAATTTCCAACCCACGCCCTCTCCTTGTAAGTCAAATACTTTCGGAATTATGGGCCTGGTACAAAAGAAAGAAAGAAAGAAAGAGATTCAAAATAAATACCTTATACGTTTATTTCTTTTCATAGTGTTCTAATATGCCAACTCATGTAACATTACATTGCGCTGAAGTCTCATGCTTACTGATCTTGACTTGCGATTATTGTATGTAGTGTCAGAAACGATGGGCAAAGATTATTCGCCTATTGTTAGATGCAATAATACCAATAGCTATACTACTTTTCAAATTTAAAACATAATTAATATTCAATGAAGGATATTTCCTATTGGGATGATGATACAAAATTGTATGGTTCTATTTCACTTGAAAAAAAAAAACTAAAGCAATAAACAATACGCTGAGGACATAAACAACTCGCTCAGCCATACCCGTTTTCTCTTTGCTCGTATAGTTGACATTAAGGTGCCCATTAACTCCGCCTAGTGGTCAAAAACTACGACTTTATCAACATAAAAGATGGAGTCAGCTGGTTACTAAATTGACTGAAGAAGTTTCTATTACGAAATTCAATGCTTTTCTCATATTCAGATATGTTTTCTCTGTTGTTTTTAAGGTTATGTTTGTTCTACTGGGCTTTTTTTTCTTGTTTATCGCCAGTTTAAAGTCTCTATATTCCCAAACATAAAAGGAAAAATTAACAAGCTATGAAGCGTGATTTGTGAGTAAATGTATTTTATTTCTTTGTGTTTTGTTCCAAGACAAAGACATGTATACCATAGATGGAATAAAAATTAAGCACTATTCTGTAATGTTCTAGAGTGTTTGTAAATGGTGCAGCGGATGAAGACACCATTATTTAGATTCAAATCGTCATCATTAATAATATTGTACCGAAAGTGGCAGATCCTTTAAGGTATTTTAAGAGTTCTGCATTCCAGAGCTCAAACGGATAATTCGGTTCAGGTTTTGAACCGGTCACCGAGTCTATGCTATATTGTGGTGTCACAAAACGGCAAATCGAAAATAGTCTGACTCAATTAGGATCATCAAGTCTTTTATAATCACTTATAACACTTGTTCTGTAGGTAGGACTTTTCGGAACTGTTGGTGTGTATTACAAAATTTTATATCGGCTTGTGGAAGTACACTCTTAAGAGGCTCATATCCATGTTTAGGATCACAATTTGAAATTTTCTAGTAAAAATTTTCTTGAAAAATATGTCATTAAAATTGGTGCCTTTAAAAGCAGATTAACAAAATGAAGCAAATGTGTTCTTTCGATAGAAAAAAGTAGTTAAAGTTCCTACAAAAATATTTGAAATGCACAAATAACATTTTAGCATACTTTCGAAAACCTTATGCAAATGAAACTTTGCTAGAGACTGGCAAAACCTACGGCTATCGCATATTTTGTGAGAGTTGGACTTTAGGATGTTCTTCTTTCAAATACAACCAAGGGCTAATGGACTGCTAGCACATAGAGCATAAAATAAACACCACTTAGTGATTTTGCACAAACTTATTTGTCAAATTCTTAGCGTAAAGATATATTTTGGAATTACTGCGTAAAATATATAATAATGGATCATGAGATTATGCTGCTGTATGTAAGGTAAAAAAAAAGGTAAAGCTATCACCTGTGCGATACGCACGCGCCGTGACCGGTGCATGAGGGATATGGAGGTAGCGCTCCACATTTTCTTGACCTACGGTACGAAGTGAGGTGGGGTGGTCAGTCCACGCTCGATCGCCTTTACCGTCCCAAGGTGCCCAGGAATACCAAGGACACTCCGGTACTCAATTTGATAGGAGGCTGAGTGCACCTCAGAGCGTCAGGCATGGGAATACTGTGAGAAAAGTCTCCAGTGTCCTGGCCAGGATTTGAACCCGGGCCGCCCGATTCGTAGTCAGACCGCAGCTACCGTCGGTGTAGCTACGCAAACAGTTTGGAAATTTTGCGTGTAACACGACTGAGTTTGACAAAACTGACTATTCTGATATTTCAGGACTTTCCGAATAGTTGATGTTTACAAAATATTTTTAGATTCCTGTCCATAAACTTAGGTCTTCTGTGTGGCAGCACATTGAAACTATAACTTCCATACAGCTGCTTTGTGAAACAGTTGAAAAGTAACTGAACTATTTACTTTCACAGACATACAACTAACTCCATGGCTTATGGAACTCGCAAGCTCATCGCCGCAGTAACAAACGCTCGACATTGGTCTCAATCCTGGACAATATCAAGCCAGTTTTCATCACGAACACCTACTTCTTGAAAGATCTCTTCTAATATTGTCCTCCCAACGACGTCTCGGTCTTCCCAATAGCCTCCTTTCATCCGGCCTGCCAACCAGGATAAAATATAATCTTTGTTTTTCCCCCATCAGAACTACATGGCCTGCCCACATTAGTCGTCGCGATTTCATTATTTTTACGATATCTGGTGAATCGTACAGTCCGTGGAGTTCTTCATTATACAGTCTCCTCCACTCTCCAGTCATCTCGTCCCGTTTATCTTTCTTAAAACCTTATTTTCAAACACACTTAATTTATGTTCATATGCTAAGAGCGTACACCAACTTTCGCAACCGTAAATTATTACCGGCAGAGTAACCGTTCTGTATATTTTCAATTTCAATTTCCTTGATATTAATCGCGATGTTAGAAGTTTTTGGACTGAATAAAAACATGCACTCCCCGATACTAAGCGACTTTTTATTTCTTCCGCGACCTCATATTTGCTTGTTACGTATGTTCCCAAGTATTAAAATTTGTTTATTTTCTCCATGACCTCATCCCTAATTCTTATGTTTTTATTTCCTTCATTCCCTGTTTCGGCTTATTATCATGTATTTTGTTTTCTCTATGTTTACTTCTAGACCTATCTCATCGCACGCTTCTACTAAGACATCTGTGTTGCTTTGTAGTGCATCTATATCGTCCCCTATTAAATCTACATCATCCGCGTATACGAACAGTTTATTCAAACCATTCAATGATAGTCCCTTCTTGTCCCCTCTAATTTTTAAAATCGCATATTCTAACGCAAAGTTAGACAGTAGTGGTGATAAGGCATCGCCCTGTTTCAATCCGTTGCGAATCTTGAAATTATCTGACATATTATATTATCTATCCGTACTCTGTTTATGGGGTCGCTGAGACACATATTTGTATTCGTATTTTGTAATCTAGCACGGAAATTGCTAATTATGCCCATCCATTGCGCTTTCGTTTTATTAATTGCTGTTTTATAATAATATTTATAATATAATACAGTTTTGCATTCTAACAGTCTTAAGAATTGATGCTTTAAGGTCAGTTATTTATTGGTTGCTATGGTTTCTGTCCGCCATAGCTATCAGTCACTCTTAACTCTCTTGTCACTGTCGCATTTGCTGTTGTTATCACAGTTTTGAATTTTCCTGATGTAAAACTATTATATAAAACACTGCAACACTTTATAGCACTACTGTGTAAATTTTCTTGAAGGAAAGGTCAAAACTTTAGAATATTGTAAAAAATGCAAATGAGATTTCAGCAGCTTTCTTCTAGTTCGCCTCCATCTTGCCAATCTCGAGACACATCTTCACTAGTTGAACCAGTTTTTTCGAAATTCCAAATCGTATCAGGATACTGTATAACTTTTCCTTTCGTTAGAATCATATGCTTTCTTAACATCAATGAATAGCTGGTGAATCGTCCCACTGTATGCTCTTTTCTTCTCCAATATTTGTCTCAAGGCGAAAATCTGGTCCAACATGGTTCTATTTCTTCTAAATCCACATTCGTGATCTCCAATTATTTCATCTACATATACACGTAGGTGTGTTAGCAGAATATTACTTAACACCTTGCAACAATTGGAGTAACGAGATTCCGCGGTTAATTATTACAGTCTGATTTATCGCCTTTTTTGTAAATCGGAACAATTATTGATGTTTTCCATTCCTTTGGAAGCCCCTCCTTGCTACATATAGTACTTATCAATTTATGCAGTTCATTGATTACTGCCGTTCCTCCCACTTTAATTAATTCGGTTGGAATATTGTCTATTCCTGGTGATTTGAAAGTTTCCAATTTCCTAACCGACATTTCGATCTCAATCTCGCTAGGTTCGGGAATCCACGGTTCTGCGGTATGGATTAGAAATTCCTCTGTTTGTTCCCCGTTGTGTACATTAAGGAGGCTGTCGAAATATCTTTACCACATATCGACAATTTTAGTCGGATCCGTCTGAAGATCTCCACGTTCATTTCTAATCATTCCTAACCTCGGCTGGTAACCTATTCTTAACGAGTTTACCCCTGTCCATATATCAAGTGCTTAATAACAATTTCCAAAAGACGGAAGACCAATCATCGAAGAAAGGATGCTTTAAAGGCAGCATGAACTAACTGATATTTTGCGTGAACCTCACAGATGATGGAAATATCACTGAATACAGCTTACTTCGGGGTTAGTGCCCTCTGCCAGAACGACGGCGATATGTTGTACACCTGACTATAATGTGAAGCGGGAAATTTGTTTTCAGAATACAAGGTATTGTTCAGGGGAAATTGGCTTAAATTGATCATTGGACAGTTTAGAAATGTGTTGTTATTCGTTGTAATTGAAGTACACGAAGCAATTAACGTCCTGCTATCATCATCGAGTACCCATATATTTGTTTAAGTACATTTTGAAGGAGATATTTTGGATGCTCTTTGGATACTTCCCCCAGACGTGATATCACCATATTCAGTACATTATTTCGGAACTGATTTAGCAGGACTAGAGACATTAAGCCCAGCTGAAGATGACTTAAACTAACTCATGTAAGCTAACCCAATCCAACCCACGCTGACCTAACCTTCCCAATTTGAACGATCCGAGGGAGTATCTAAAGTACAGCAGACATGTTTTTCATTTTACCACACATTTACGGCTTTTTAGAACAAAATTCTGCTCACTTGTTAGTTCAAACTCAGTCTTTATACAGTGACAAAATTTTCTTCTACAGAAAAAGTAAAAGCTTTGATATAACTTTTAAAGTTAGATTTTCTTTAATATTTACCTTTTAGTTACAAGTTTGTCTTATACTCATGAAAATTTATTTATCTACAATATTTACGAATAAGTTTCCAATACAGCAGATGTTGGCTATTTTACATAGGAACATAAACAGAAATTAACAACAACAACAACAAATATAAACAATATGTACAAGAACTACAAGATAACAATATTTACAAATACAATTTGTTTATGTTAGCCCTTAAAGTGCTCTCAGAGGCAAAAATATCAAATGTCTGTGGGAGACAATTATATTTTGTAGCTATCCTATTTATCAGTGACCTTTGAACGAAATTTATTGTGGGTTTGTTTACATAAAAGAGGGCTACATTTCGTGTTCGTCTGATAGGTACACGAAAGTTAATTTGTGACAGTATTACCTTTAACAATTTTGTGCAAGAAAAGATCACCAATGTTGCAACGAGCTCGAGGTGATTTTGTATTCAATATTTTCATTAAATCTGCATTAGAGAACGCCCGTCCTTCGGGAACTCTGACTCTCACTATAACAACAAAGAAGTTTATAATAGATTCTAGCTTAGTAAGATGCGTGGGACATGCCATGAACCATCTAGGCGAGCAATATTCAATAGTAGGTGACACATAGGACTTGTAAAACAAGCTAAGTGCAGACTGATTTCGAATTTCTGTGAAGCGATAGAGCAAACCTACTTTCCTGACAGCACTTCGAGTAATATGAGTTATGTGTTCAGAAAAAGTGAGCTTGCTGTCAATAACAGCACCAATGTCTCTGAAAGAAGAAATAACATTTACATTTATATTTTTAATGGTGTATGAGTGATGGACTGTGTCTCTTTTCAGAGAAATAGAAAGAGCTGGACATTTCTGAGGATTTAGCTTTAAATTCCATGAATCGCACCATGCAACAAATTGAGATATGTCATCCTGAAAGCTTAAGGCATCGTGGAGAGAAGAGATTTGTCTGTAAAGTTTACAGTCGTTAGCGAATAGGAGACTCTTCCTTGAGGGGTCTAAAAAAAAGCGTAGGTAGGTCATCAATATATATTACAAACAATAGAGGTCCTAGAACATTCCCTTGAGGAACTCCACAGAGAACGGGAATGAAGCTCGAAGAAGATCCAGAGACTATTAAACGTTGTTGCTTACTATGAAGGTAGTTCTATAATAGCTGAAGTAGTTTGTCATGAATATTAAACCTAGTATATAATTTATAGAGGAGATAAGTATTGCTGATGGAATCAAAGGCCTTTGATAGGTCGAAATATAAGACATCTAATTGTGAATTATTGGATATGCATTGAATCGCATCAGTGAGTAGAACAGACAGATTGGTCAAGCAAGACCTACCGGGTAAGAAACCATGCTGTAAAGGATTTAAGTGCGGGGTAGTAAATTTATAGATACGATCTTTCATTATTTTCTCACATATTATTGACGGAGGTGATAGTACAGAAATTGGCCTATATGAAGACACCTACGTTTTTTTATATATATCCTGATTTATGTATAGGAGTAATGTTAGCTTTTTCCCAGAGTGTTGGGAAAGTTCCTTCTCTGAAACAACTGTTGAGCAGACATGTAAGTGGTTGGGAGAGAGAGCTAGCTGCATTGCCAAAAAATACTCTGGGTAAGTTATCAGAGCTAAAGATCTGCGTTTTGGTAAAGATAAAAGAAGGGCAGAACTTCATCAGGAGTCGTTTCGATTGAAGAGAAAGTGCCAGAACAGACCGAATGCAAATGAGGAGGTAAATGGATAGGAACGGAGTGAGAAGTGAAGCTGTTTGAGAAGTTCTTGTTGAAGAGATCAGCCCTATCATCACCAGATGCACTTCCAGTATCAGGCCACATTTCAATTGGAATGCAAGAACTTTTTGTTCTTCTATTGATCAGTGACCAGAAGAGTTTAGGGTTTCTTGTAGTCTCTGTTGTGAGACTTTCTATTATTTTTTCTTAGAATGAATTTACAGTGTCGGCTAATATTAGCGAACTGATTCGCTGATATCACTTGGAAAGTCTTTGCACAATTTCCATGCACATTTCTTGTTCCTTAGCAAAAGTTCAGCTTCACTGTCGAGCCAAGGAGTGTCTTTTGAGGATCTGTGTTGCGTTAATACTGGAAGGAAGTCTTTAATCGTGGTTTGCATAGCATTAGAAAATAGATCCGCTGCGTCTTCTACAGTTCCTGACTCGAGCAGACACCATGGAAAAAGATCAAGAGCTTGACGTATCTCATTCCATGGTGCCTTCTTCCACTGTAAGAGTGTATCTTGAGGAAGCCGTTGGTCTTGCTTTGTATGAGAGCTGTTAGGGAAGAACACACTTAGCGAATGATGATCGGAGGGGAACAAGTTCAATTTTGGAACGACATAAAGTTCTGTATAAGTGGAGACAACATAGTCTAAATTACTTTCCAGTCGCGTATTATGCATATTATGTTGTTTCAATTCCATTCCATGTATAAAATTGTCAAGGAACCGTGAATCATAAAAGCATTTTCCGGTACCTATTGAGGGAATTTGCCAGTCTGTGGAGAGATTAAAATCACCAAAGAATATTTCATTACGTTTGAAATTGTGCCCAACATTGAGTCCCACAAGATTCTAATTGTGTGGCCTGTAATAGCAAACAACTAGTTGCATTGGTCGATTTGGTATAATTACATCGTCCCACAAAATTTCACAATTTCTTTGTAGGCCAGTTCTTATTTTGCTACTCCACTTTACATTTACAAAAATCATTATACCACCACCACGGGAACCACAGTCTACTCTACTAAAATGTTCTGCTAGAGGCAGCTCGGAATCCATCACGTCTCTGTGAAATCCAGGCAACCATATTGCTTAAGTTCGTTCAAATGAATATCACAATCCGTAAGTTTATTTGTCGCAGATTGATAATACATAGAAAAACAATTGCCAGTAGTAGACCCAGGGTTTAACTGTATATCGCCACTTCAAAGAGCGAGGATGACTAGCTGTAGCCATCTGGATGTACTTATCTTGTCTTCTGTTCAACATTTCTTGAAGGTACGTGGTTTGGTTACGGACATTGACAGTTGCAATGAGGCAGCAGTTGAAGAAAGTGTAAGAGTTCTTTTCGAACAAAAACCATTCACTAACAGAACATAGTGAATACTGAGTAGAAGCCACCTTACCACTTAAATTTTGAACAAATGTGATAACAAAACAGATTTTAAAAAATAGGCAATTTGAACATACTATTATTGCACGAGATGAAAAAATGTCACTCGTACCCATTATGAAAATGACTATTTGTTGTTTACTTAATGGTGTAAAACGTTAGTATGGGTTTATAAAAAGTTGAAGTACATTAGGCAAGTTATTGAGCATTTTGCCCCATATGTTACTTACAAACGTTAACTACTCATCTTCGAAAAAAAAAAGTGTCTTTACGCCAGTTAATCGCAGGCATTCAAAGCTAAACATAATATAATATATAGTCAGTATTTCTATATTAATTTTACTTTTAAATATTTAGGTAGCAAGAGTGAGTTAAAATGTTAAATCACTTAATTCACAATAAACTGTCAGTTGATTAAATCGTGATCTGTCGATCTAACAGTATAGACCTTTAGGAGGCTGAATTCAAGGACAATATTGAATTTAAACCACCCGAACCGACCATTATCACTGTAGAGCTAGCTATTCCAACATGCCTCATGCAGGACATAACTTGCCATGTCCTCATCATTTAAATGTGTTGGCCACAAAAAATTCTGACACTAATCCCGTCCATCCTATGATTGATTGAAAAACCACGATTAAGTAAATAAATAAACGAACATCAAGATTTCAAACTGCCTTCTTTTTAGAAAATAAAAAGATAATGATTATCATTCTGATTAATAACCTAGTCACACAGCTACGTGTGTTACTCTCGAAATAAAGAAAAGTGTTTAAAGAAAAAAACACATAGTACTTCTGACCTCACGCTCGGTATATCATAGTCACTACGTGAGGATATCTATAGTTTGTTCTCGCTGTAGCGTGACCGATTCTTTTTGAAATGTGGAACGGATTAGGAACAAGTCATTTTCTTTTCTTACTGATATGCTGATGATGTAAGACCTACAAGATACCGCTTCTTGGTCAAGATCGGTGTTCTTTGAGGTAACAAAGCATGGCTGATATCTTGCCACCTTCTTTGGCATTTGTACTACAATGGAACAGTAACCTCTTGCGAGAAATCACGGCCTTTTCATGCGATCTCCGCAGCAGATTCATACCATTCTTCTCCTGTCACATGTGGAACACCGGTTTGTAAATCGTTGGAAAAGAATTTAGAAGAAAAAAAGCTATAACGGAATGTGTTATTCGCTCTGTATAAGTCACTAACGAATACTCTTTGAAAACGTATGTGATAGAGTAGATAGGTCTTCATCTTTCAAGCTAGGAATGATTTCTAAGCGCTTTACTTGATTTAAATTCTATTATTACGCATATTACACTTTGTAGAGTAAACGAATGGAACATGGACCGCAATATACACACAGATACATAGAAAATTGGCAATGACTGCACTTTCTGAAGGCAATGACTGCACTTTCTGTGCGCTACCAGATTGTAAAATGTTTGGACTTACAAAATAAATTATTTTTTCTATTCTATTAGTGCGTATGTACATCATCTCTTCAGTGGTACAATGAGGAAACAGTTTAGTCTATAAACTATACAAGTGTGAAAGCAGATGTGATATTACAGGCCTCAGGTCTCTGACTTCACTTCACAAATAAGTAATCGAATCCAGCCCAGCAGAACACAGAATAAGCCATTGATTTTATGTTGATAACGCGCTGATTGTTCACCTTTCAAAAACTTTATTCAACAATTGCATGTTATTCAAATGTTCAATCATTCATGTAACTTTGAATAAAATGTTAAAAAGGCGGACATTCATTGATATTATGTCTAACGGAGTAGTAACAACTACTACTCGTTATTTAAACGTTTAATCATCGATATAACTTTAAGTACTATGTTGAACAGGTAGATATTCAATGATTGTTGTATTCAACTGAGTACTAATAACGTGTACTCGGTATTTAAACGTTTTAAGCATTAATACAACTTTGAATACAATGTTGAAGAGGTGTACGTTCAATGGTAAAAACTTTATTTTTATATGGGCCAGTTTAGTAACTATGGACTTCGGCCCGTCACGATTTGCCTTTAGCTGTTAAGTGTTAAAATCCACACCCATGCCCCTGCCGGGACTCGAACCCGGGACCGTTGAGTCGAACGTTCAATGGTATTTTGTTCAACGGAATAGTAAGAACGACTACTAATTATTTAAACGTTTAATTGCTTTGAATTCAATGTTAAAGCGGAGAGTATTGATCTGTGTTATGTCCAACTGAGTAGTAACAACAACTAGTAGTTATTTAAACGTTTAATGGCTGATATAACTTTCAACTCATAGTTTGAAGAGTTATTATGTCCAAGTGTAGTAGTAAGAACGAGAACTCGTTCAAACGTTTAATTGTTAATAATTAAATCTAGATACAATGTTGAAGAGGCTGATATTGATCGGTGTTATCTTCGTGTGGGCATGTGCAATTAAATAATCACTGTTAGGTAAATGAACCTGTTAATTCAACATTGATATCTTTGTCATGAACTCAAGGTAATCGTACAGTCTTCATTTCAGGCTAGCGTCCGTCAGATTCTGGGTTCGAATAATAATATTGGGGTATGGATTATGTTGATTTTAAAACCTAGCACCTGATATAATCAGCACGGGTCGAAAGCCATTAGTTACTAAAATGGTTCAATAAATTCAAAAGGTTATCAATTTTTTTTATTAACGAAGTTGGGAATGTTGTAATGATAGTCGGGTTGAAGCTTCAAGTGACGAGTATCAACTAACCAATAAAAGGAGAAGAATTCTAGGTACATATTTTCTTCAATGGATTCTAGTTGGTTAAGTTGTCTGCTAACAGATACACAAGTAGCACATGACTTTCTTGTATTTCTAGTAAGAAATAATTTTGTTTAACAATTAAAACTTATTTTGATCGTGGTCTTTATTCAAGTTATTCTCATGCAGATTATCGCAGATAGAATAAGCAATATAAATACAATACTAGATGGTATAGGTGGAATAAGACAACTTTAAATAACTGAGCTACGAGTAATACAGAAAATTAGCCACTTCTTTTACAGTATATTAAAGATATTCGATGTGGAAATGAGTAAGTCATGTATATTGTATACAAGATGTACGTATGTGAAAAACAATATGTGAAGATGATGCGTTTAAAAAACTCTCACATACATATGATCGTTTCACGTTTATTGTTCGTATTTTTGACACTCCTTGAGCACAAACCTGAGATATTTTAGGAATGTCCTCGCACAAAAATTGTAAAATAAGTGTATTATTATTACAGTTTTTGAATTATTGTTCTTAATAGAGCCAAATTTATCTTTAATTCAATTATACAGGAACTAAATATTCAACATAAACTTAAGGGTTAGTATCTTAATGTCAACTGAACATTAGAATAGGCTATCCTCGAGTTTTTGCCGTCAGGGACGTATTCAGGGACCCCATTCAAAATTCTTATCTTTATGTCAAAATTGTAAAAGTTTGGGGGTAATATATGGTAAACTTGATCCGACCTTAGACCTCTGAAAAGCTCCTCGCCCACCTCCGAAACCCCTTCTGGATTCGTACCTTCTTGTCGTTAAAAGATAAGAAATTCGTTCACCAAGCTCTTTCAGTATTCGTTAAACGTGAGATCGAACGAGAAAAAATGATCGCAGCTCAATATTTTTAAAACCACGTTTCAAATTCTTGTAACGAAAAATGAAAGAAAGAAAATGAAACAAAATAAAAACTATGAAACAGATAATGATCGAAAGAGAAAAAGAAAAGAAATCAAAGTAATGAAACACAAGAGAAGGTATGTATGATGAACAAAAAAGTTATGAGAATGCTCTTTGCAAAATACTTTCTATGACGCTCGCTGGAATTTTTCATAGTACATACCGAAAAGTGCTTCAAAAGTACCGCTACCTAGACTGGAAACGAATAACAAAGGAACATAAGTGGGAGGAGACTAATTAACATGGTCATAAATGAATAGATTATTGTTTATGGCTCATAGCAAGCAAAAACATTACCCTGTAAAATACTTGGCTCTCTTTAAACAAACGGTAGAGTAAAAAGCTATCTACACACTTGACATAATGGCGTCAGTTTGCAACACCTCAACACGATGAAGGGTTAGAAACAATAAAAACAGAAAAAAAAGTAAAGTTGTAGGAAGTCGATACATTACGCAGTTTGGATAACGATTTTTCTCCCATTTTGGCTTTGAAGAACAACACTTAATAGACGCCATTTTAGGATCCAAAACGACTGCAAGCAGCAGCATAAGACATTCTTTGCTGTTTTTATAGTGCACTTGGAGGCCTTCTTCTTGTATTTTCTTTTAATAAAATGTACAACTAGAAATGGGTTGGCCAGTGCAAGACAATGATCTCATAACTTATTTTATTTGCTTCATTATATTCTTCTTTATGCTTCTTCTTCTTCTTCTTTGTGCATCGTTGCAAATACATCAATATCATAAACAATCGAGATTGAATCGCCTTCTGCACAATGAACACACATACACCACTTGGAGCAAAATTTGTAACGGCAATTTTTAAGCTTTTAGTTTTTTTGTTTCTAGCTATGCAGGTCCAAGGCAAATGAACACTAACGTTATTGTTCTGTATTAACTATGGAGTTTGTTTCTTTCAAGCCTCTAGCCTTTAACTGTTCAATTTAAGTGAGTATACTGTAGCAAAATAGAAGACAATTCTCAATTGTATACCATCCGGACTACACATGTCTGTAATATACAGTACATTGATAAATTGTATTGGATGTTCAGAAGACAAATGGCTTTCTTTTAAATAACAAACACAACTCAAGTGTATAATTGTTGATACAATTTCATTTATAGAAACTAAATTACCCGTCATTAAAATGCTCCACCCAGAAGGATATATCTGATTGCGTTAAAACTCGGAAAGATCAAGACAGATATTACTGAATAACAACTGATCATATTTTTGGCGTCAAAGCAAGCAAGGGTGCAAACAGGGTGTGTCCAAATACAGCGAGATTAGTAAGTTGTATAATTGCCTCTGGCCTCGTCGCCACATATTTTTACAGACGGCGATTTATACCTTTGCAAAGATGCCTAATAAACTGTTAATAGATTTGCATTTAAGCCTAATAAACTGGTGTAGACAAGTCCTGGAGATCTGAAGTGTCCATTAGGCGACTTCCAATCATATCCCCATATAGGCTTGATGGATGATAGATATGGAAACTTTGCGAGTGATTGCAGACAGTCGATAGCTTAGAAGTATTGTGATGTGTTGCGTACGATGAGCATTCTGGTATTATTCTGCTGGAAAAGTATCAATCTTATAATAAGTGCCTATTTTCATACAATTACTGTACTGAATTCTTTACCAACCAATGTATTTGGAAAATTTAAATGTAAAATACAGGCTACAGAATCTTTAAAACCTGAATTCTGAATTCTATTTATGGCTTCTATAGACCCCTTCAGAGAAACATGAACAAAAAGCAAAATGGTGTTCGGTTCTTGTAGTTGATGTTTCATCCGTCCATTCCACACAGCATAGATATCTATGTGAGCAGACAAGGAAAACTTGGACGTCTATGGGATGTAGAGATGTTCTTGTCTAGTATGTGCATAACTGAAGAATTAAGAGAGGTAATTCAGGACGAGTGTCAAACTGACGACAAACGTGAAAACTGAGTAAGAACTAAAAATTTGGTCCATTTTAGATTAAACCAAAAATGAACAAACAAGTAAAAACATTTCCTGTTGCGTCTGGCCTTAAATATTAATCAAAGCGACTAGTACTAACAAATTAGTTTCATTATTCTTAAGTAATCTCATTTTGCCCGTCCCTACTTTTTAATATGATTCAAAATATCTCAAAATCTAAGAACACTACAAAACTTTTAAACATAGTTTCCTAGTACTTACAAATTACTATAAAATACAATGGGCAGCAACTTGAGATATTGTCCGTTGATTAATAACACTTCAAGTAAATTATGACGTCATAATCTAATCGAGAGTAGTAACATCTCGAAACCCGTAACATCATATTGCATAATATTTTGTATGTACCGTACCAGAGAACTATGTTCCAACATTTCTGATGCCGCTATTACATTTTGAAATATTTTGAAAAATAATAAAATAAAAGTGGGGACGGACTCAATGAGGCCCCTTAAATATATGTTGATATGGGCAACTCTTTTTGAAAGTGTAAACAGAGGAACTATTCAAAATATTTATTTCATGTCCGCTATTTCGACAGTTGGGAAAAATAGCGTGATAGCATGTTTTATGAAAGTATTTCCTTTTTCATTTATTTATGTCTACGACATATGAGTTAGGCAGTTCTCTTACCAGACCATCAACTCATGGAATTTTATGTGCTTAACTTTTTTCAGTTCTCTTAACAAATTATACCGTAACACGATTCACAGTGTTCGTTACTGCTTAATTTTACTTTGAGTAATTGCTGAGTTCATACAAAGAAATCAATTATCAAAAAATAAGAAATCGATACCGGTATGGCAGAAAAAAATAATGAAAATCACTGAGCTGTACTTAATGACGATACTACAGTTCTTGATTAGTATTTTAAGACAATACACTAAAACCTCGCTTATAAGAACTCAGGTTTATCCGGAACGATTTTAGAAAAAAAATAATAATAATTTTCGTCAGTTTCAAAATACTTGTTTATCGTACAGAACTGAGCACATGTAATTAATTCTCCTCAGTGTAAACAAGTGCAGATGCGTTTACCCTCAATTTATTAACAATAAATTTCTTCTTTTGTCAAATAAACCATTTTGTTATTGTATTTCTGTATTTACAGGCACTTATAACGAGATAAAACCTTAAATCTGGTATACCCGGAATTTTGTTTATCCGGAACGGGTCCGGTCCCATACCATAAAGTCCGGATAAACGAGATTGTACTGTACTTTTAACCTCCTCGTTCCTTCATCTTCGCTTTAATTCAAATTGGACAAAATTTCAGAGATTTTTAAGCTTGTTGTCGATGTGTAGCCCGTGTTTTTTTTTATATTTGGCTCTTAATTCTTGAATTATCCACGCACAGGACTGTGCATGTGATGGGACGTCCTATTAATAATGTTTACGATATTTGCAACAATTAAGATATGAATTAATAACCGAACCACAAAGGATTAACAAACATAAACAACTGAGAACTAAACAATGGTCTATATTATATTAAACTGCAAGTGGACGATCGAGATTAACTGTCTATCCCCCGCTATGGCTTCATGTATTCATTAAATTTCTAGTGTTATCGAGTAGTCTAGATATTGTTTTAGATAGAGGTCAATGACAAAAATAAAAAAGAATTGAAGGACACAGGAAAAGAATATGCTCTGTCCGCTTTTGGCGAAATGAGATAATGGTGCCCACATTTCGCGCGGCCTTTTTATACGCTTTATATTAACTTGCTCTGTAATCATCTCTGGTACAAATCTTGTAATTAAATTTTAACTCACTTCCCATCATCCGATTTCTTTGAAATCTTGTAAACTTGCTTGCTTCCGATGACAGTACAATATTCAATCATTAGATATACGACAGAATAATCCAGTTAACTGTAATCAATTAATTATTAAAATAATTAGAAATTATTCTTAAATGCACGCAATGCCATATCTATTGTGTGAAGTTTGGGCTGCTTATCTTGCAGGGCGTTTAATATTTATCTTTTATACAGAAAAAAAAGGATTTTTTTAAAAATATGCTTTATTAAGATGCACTAAAAAGTAAAGAAAACAATAAATTGAATTAATCTTATGAATCGGAAAATAAAAGCGTGGGTGTTCTTAGATATTATGATTTTATGATAAGGTAAGCAAGAGCACCCATGCTTTTATTTTCCGATTCATAAGTTTAATTCAATTTATTATTTTTTACTTTTTAGTGCATCTTAATAAGCATATTTTTTAAAAAACCCTTTTTATATTTTTTTTTATCAAGCTATCATAGCTGTCTGCCACAAGAAAATCTTTATTTGATGTGCCGGTGTACGCAATGCTAATTGAAGACCTGAATTGCAAAACATCCCAAGTCCACTTTTTCCGTATTTTCATTTTTCTGTTCTTTCGATATCTATGTTCCAAGGGCTATCCACTTGCATAATATTATATAATAACTCCAACTAAAATAAAACCTTTTTCTAATACAAAATAATTTCGGCTAAATAGTATAACATTCCAAGTCCTTGGACTGTTTTTGTTCCTTCTAAAAAAAATACTCCGGTGGACTTGGGATTCTTATCAATTCAGGTCTTCAATTCTGGACTTTTAAAACGCTCTCCTTTAAAATCGATAAAGTAAATAAGGCACGTTTTTTTTCCCTATGGTCTTCAATTATGAGCTGCATTTAAAGGTACCGGAGTGCTCGACTAGTATCTAAGACGAAACACAAGAGGAAGGATGTGTCCATTTTCGGTTTAATCTAATATAAACCAAACGTTTAGTTATAACTTAGTTTCTTACGCTTGTCGTCTTATAGCCCATTTTTATTTATATCTTAATTCCTGACATGCACATAGTAGACGACGCATATAAGAGGACATTTTCTAAATAACATATACACGTTTTTTTACAAGAATTAAGACATAAATCTAAAACGGTACACACAGCGACAACAAAAGTAAAAGTTGAGTTAGTACCGAAAGTTCCATTCCTTGTAGATTACCAAAAGTGCGTTCGAATTTGAATTTTATTTAAGGTCTTTAAACAACTTTGGCTCAGGCCGAGTAGATGATGAAGATGGGAGAATTGGTGGACTGAAGAAGATGGAAGGAAGCAGGAGACATACATGGGTGCTTTAAACATAATGTTGGGTCATGGGGACTCCATTTACAGAGATATGTTGGCGTTGGTGACATTAGTTGGAAAATCCCGTGCCATCGAAATTTAACATTACGTATAAAAACTTCTTTGCGAATTCCTATAGAGAGCTCGATACTAGCGATTCTGGTGGTTGAAGGTGATGGGAAATCAAAAGAAGCCAATTTGAAGAAATAACAATTTATCACGTCAGCTTTTACTTTTTGTCTGGAAAGCATTCGAAGGAATAAAAATTTGTTATAGAATTAAAATAAACATGGAGATCATAAAAATCTTCAACGAATGCCTAGCATAGCGAGCATCCATGGATGTAAATACGATAGACGGATTGATTGACTCAATACAATTAAGCTGGGTCAACTTGACGCTGGTTTTCGATTAATCTTGCCTGGTGAATTGGGATTTACTTGCGTCTTATTGGTTGGACTATGCTTGGGTGTGGGGAAGCAAAGAATGGATGAAGATCTAGCTAAGGAAGAGAGGATGAAAACTGGAATATTTTAAATATAGTATTGTACGGAACGTGATGTTCAGTTGTTTTTTAATCAATTACACCTGCCAGGTACTCATGGCTTGTGGTGGCTTCAATTTCGGGTCGCTAGAAGTAGATCCGTCTCCCGTATTTAGATCCATGGCGAGCATCAAGCTTATGTGAAGCAGGTTATAATCTACAGTATCTTCCAAGTGACGCGACACTGCATTCAACAAATAAGGATTAAAGCACAGGAATAATGTGCCTGGTAGTTATACATTTTACATCTTGATATAAGGTAACGATGTATCTCGTCGGTATCTTTCGCAAAAATTTGAGGATCTTCTTAACTAAACATATCAATCATTGAAGAATCCTATATATAAAATACCCTGTTCTCTAAAATCAGCTCTTCATGTTTTTCCCCAAATTTAATTGTTATACAGAATATATAGCAACATGGCCGGAATTTTACTACATATACACGGATGGCAGTAAAGATGAAAGGTCAACAGAACCTGTGTGCAGTGATGCCAACAATAACCACTTGAATATAGCTAAACAGCAATCTAAAAGTCGCTAAAATCCTATCTTACTAATGTTAGATTAGACATTTTTGTCTCTAGAGCATGCACTAAAGGTAACTAAATCCCTATGTACACGATAGAAAAGTGAGAATCTTAAATAGTATTCAAAATCGTATTCAAATGAGTATTCAAAATCGCTAAATTGGCAATACTGGATATGTGGGATCCCAGAAAATAAAAGATAATAAAACTTTTTAAAGACATCCTTTTCTTAAACAATTCGTACTAAAAAGTAAAACATAATTTCGTTTATGCATGGCTAAAAAAAGAAGCACGCGGCGCTCTCTCATATACAGTCACTTTATAATTTTTTGAATTGGCGCGCCCCATGATTTTCAACTGCCTTACGTTGCTGTGAAAAATTTCATCATTATATACGGTATCGTCGGAAAATGAGTAAAATTAACGTTGCAAGGTTTGAGGACACCACGTACCCTTGTGAACTAAAGAAAAGTCTGTAAAAGAAAATACACTCTTCAATACCGAATAGATTTTTCTGATAGTATAATATGCAGAAAATTTAGCTCTTTCCAGGGCCTTGGGTTTTCTATTAAAACAAAAGGAAATATTAATTCTAAATGATTCCAAAAGTCCATTCTTAACTTTGCAAAGAAACTACAAACATACGTTCGAAGCGCAACCTATTCCGTACAATGTCTTGTAATTCCTTTAGTTCAACAGTAAAATGAAAAAAAAAATCAATTTTAATGTTTGGCAAACCATAATAAAATTCAAGGTCATAACGATATAGCCGACAATATGCCAAATTGAGTATAGAATTGCCAACACATACTAAAGCTCGATTTTATTGGACTGACGCGATCACTATAGCAAATAGAGAAGTGACTCCTAGCAACTTGCAAGAGACATTAAAAATAACTGCACTACTTACAAAATAATTTACAATGAGAAATCTACTAAACCTTGGTTTTCTAGTATGAATATGCAAAGGAAAATAATAATGAGATCTCTTAGAGCAAGAACTAAGCATAGTATAAGGTGATAGATTGGTATAATGCATTCTCTGATATGTGAATGTGGTAAAGCAGAACAAGATATTATACATTTACTGGTTCATTGTCCTTATTATAAGCGCATTCGTGAAAGTCTACTTAAACTTTATTTAAATTGAAAGTACCTAAACCAACAATTCTGTCTTACATTATATATGAATAGACTGTTCAAAATATATTTAGTTCATTTTTATTTTCAAAAAAATAGGCAAAATGCTTTTGTTCTCCTGTAGCGAAGTCTGTAATTATATGTCATAAAAAAGAGAGAGTTCGTACTGGTTTTGTAATATAACTATGTAAAGTTCGACATAATAAGATTCAAATTGTTTTTAAAGTCTTTCAAGTCTATGAAGAAAGAACTTGAAAATGGTGCTAAATTAGATGCATATGATAGTAGCAAATTTATCTTGTAAAAATTATTGTACTAATTCGTTTTAAAAAATCAATTCATTCAGCTTATGTGAATCATACTATCTGTTTAGTTGAATACTAGTGACAAACCAGAGGATTTACTGTTGTTCTTTAAAAGATAACCAACAAATTACAGCCACACTAATAAATGTGAAATAAGGAATAATTATAATTAATCCCAATTGAACTTCAATCAAAATTTTGAACGTGGATCAGAGTGCGCTATGGTGTAACCAATTTGGTAGTACCGCGATGAAGAAAACGTAAGGATAAGGTTTCTCATGAAATTAAAGTAGACTTGTTTCAAGATGGCGCCGACTTGCGAGCACGTTATGTTTGTGTGCTGAGGACTGGCAAAATGGCGGCTTAATAGAAGAAAGCTACTGAAATTACTTGTGTTAATTTTACAAAAAAATTTCGGACACCATTTCAAGAAAATTTATGCATTAAAGCTACATAGCTTTACATTACTTCATAGAATAGTTTTTCAACAAATTATTCAAAATTAATAGTGATAAATACAACAAAAAGTGACAGTGATTGAGGATATATAAAGTGACTGACGACTATGGCGGACAGTAACCATAGCAACTAATAAATAACACCTTAAAACGAACGATAGACTGTAAAACTGTATAATATAACAAATACCATTATAAAACAGCAATTATTAAAACGAATGCGCAATGGATGGGCATATTTATCCATTTCCGCGATATATTACATAATACAAATACGAATAAGAAATTAGCGTAATTTCGTTGCTATGGTGAGTGACAGACACACACACAAAAAAAGTTATATTAACATTTTTACCAAAACAACAACTTACTTTCAGTTCTTCCTGTGATGAAAAATGGAGTAGCGATCTGATTGGAAGTAACTTTTGAAGATAGTGATTCTGTTTGGAGGAAACTTCTTGCATAAATGAAAGATGGTCCTGGTAAAATATTTGAAGATTATAAACTTCTTGCTCCTCTCATCTATATGCCTCCTGCTACAATTTGATATAAAAGAGAATGGGGGTTTTACAAAAAGCAACACTGGGCGATTTCTGCGTGATAGGAGTATCAGAGCTTTACAATATTGTGAATGTATGTGGCTACGAATTCGAAATTACCTGCAAGAAGGATACGAGTGGGCAGAAAAGAATGTGCCGTTCTACTACTACAACGTGATTGCGAAAGCCATATTTTATATGGAACTGGGATTAGAGAAAAGTGCTGCTGTTACTGATCATCTGTGGAATATGTTTCGATCACTTTCCAAATATGCTGTAGACAAAATTACAGAAATAATACATTGTAATGAAATATACGCATCTGCCGCAATAGAAGCACTCAGAAAGGATTCCTTGATAGCGTGGGAAGATTTCAGTTCCTTCTGTACGACCTTGCTATCATACATGCAGAATTATTATTATGAAGGATATATTTGGGTAAAAGAAAGAATACTTTCGTATTGGGCATGAAACCAGAACAATTAATTGTTGGACGTTAGCATTTAAGTACACACCTCTGCTCCATTGTAAGCACAATTATTAATTCGTACACGTAATTTAAATTGTTATGCTATGTTAACTGAGGTTATGTTTCGTTAGGTTAGATTACAGTAAATATGAAAAAGTTAAAGCCTACAAGAGTTATAAAATAATTATAATGAAGCAGCTTCTATATAAGAATAGCATTCTGTCCACATTTCTTCCTTTGAATTAGAAGAGAACACGGGCTAAAATATTTCCCGAAAATATCCAGAGAATTGTAATATCAGCTTACAATGTAACAAAGTTTTTCCATGAAAACATATTGGATGTGGTAACAAAGTTATGGATGTGGAAGAAAATTCTGTTTTGTTAAACGTGAAATAAACGATTGATTAACAGATATGGTGAATGATACAAGATGAAATTATTATTCCAAACTGATGTTAACTTGAACTCTGGTGGCGTAATTGTATGAAATTTGTAATTGTGCGTACTATGAAATTTGTACCTTCGATATTATTGTTTTTTTTTTTTTCATGTTAATTGTGGTCTTAGTATTTGATGATGAGTAAATACTTCAAGCAATTATAGTTTATAATTTACATTCTCTAACTTCAGAATCGAAACTAATCAGTCATTAAATATGAATTTAAGCTTTGGATTAGGTTAGGTTCTAATCTAACCTATTCGTTATTCATGAATAGTGTAAGCCTACTTACAATTACAAACTTTCAAATATATAGTAAGCTACCATCTCTCATCATTTCAAGAAGAGTTAAAACTTTTCCGGAACTCAACAACAAATATAGAATTACGAGAACACAAGATGAGAGGAAGTTCTTGAGGGAAGATAAGAAACAATGGTTGCTGTCTATTGGAATACATATTTACGTGACTTCGTCCGTTTTCTTCATCTAAGTTACTCTTCATCTACTAAGATACCCCTATAGCGTAGTGGTTCGATTGAAGGACAACAAATCACAAGATTCCACTGCAAACAGTTGTAGAAATTATAAACTGTACCTGAAGGCGAGAGAAGTGAGGTTCTCTCGAAACGTTATACCAAGATAGGAAGTTGGAATTTGGAAAATATTCAGTATGATTCTACTACACTTAGCTTAAAACGTACACGGTTCATTTGCAAAATCTTTTTCCCGATGGACTTTAGATTCTCCCCCCATAGTGAAAACTTTCTTATGTTAGGAAACTTAAATTAGCTGTTTCTTAGGTTTAATATTTCAATTAGCAGGGAGAATGATCTGAAACCATTATCGCAAGAAGAATGATTCCTTATCCAGACGAGTATCTAAAGTCCATGCTTACATTTAAGACTATGTTCAGCATCACTTTGATGATGTTCTAAATATCACGAAATTTTTAATCCTTTCCTGATAGGTTTACAGGTACTTCACAGCTCTAACTCATTTTGAATTTGAATTTTGTTTAAGGCCTTTAGGCAACTTTAACTCAGGTCGAATTGACGTTAATGGGAGAATTGGTAACATAAAGAAAGTGGGATAAAATGAGAGGACAACGAGAAAACCCACAAACAGATTGTATGTCCACCACAAAGCTGGGATCTTCTACACCAGAGGTGAGCACTCTATCCACTAAGCCACCGAGGCCCACATCTGACTCACTGCTTCAAGTAACAGCGATGAAATTCTTTGACTTCATATGTCTTTGAATAGCATCTCTATCACTTGGAACAATGAATCGGAACAGCTATGCTGTATTTGCTCCCCCAAAGCTTATCTCGTTTCATTTTCTAAATTAATATTCAAATCATTAGGATGTCATGTAAATCATAAAGAACAAGGTAACGTGAGAATATTTCTAAAAATTGCATATTCACATGATTAATGGTGTTTTCCTTTCATTTCTTTACTTAGCAAAATATACTTTTGATATGTTTATTGTTTTGTTTTGCCAAATTCTGTTTTCAGAGCACATCAGTGTTAGGTACTTATGATTAATGGATTTGCATCTGCTGAAGGACGTACTATGATTATAGCTGATTATACCAAATCTGATTATAGCTGCAGTTTCAGAGCAATTTGTAAAAAGTATTTATTTGAAGATGCACTTTTATACAGTTCAACAACTTGGTGGCATTTTCCTCGCTCAAGATGTCGTGTTTGCAGATCTCAGTATGACGTCTCCTGCAAAAGATTTATTATTCAAATACAGATACAAGAAATGGAAACCCAACAAGTCTTCTGAAACAGCCAACCTACTGTGAATTTGGAACCACATATGGCGATACGCGATATCTAAATCAAGAAAAGTTAATATCAAAAAAATGACTCTCCAGTCACGATTGTTCGATGACTAGTGAGAAATCCATTTCTACCTATAGATATGATAGCACCCTATGGGAGCGCTCACAGTTCTGTTGGTTGTATTGCCACCAAAAGTCAAACCCTTTCACGCTTATGTAAACTGGTTGCTTGATTATATAGAGTGACAAGACGCTTTCC